>CAJUYI010003697.1:0-21831 GCA_910591695.1 Galerucella pusilla | reverse complement strand
TAGTGGACACACCTCTATGCAGGATGTGTGAACAGGAAGATGAAACTTCAGGCATGTCTTATGCGAGTGTCCGGAGTTATCCTCAATAAGAGAGTGTGTGTTCGGTGAGTCTTGGCCTACACCCGCCGATATAAAGGAGATGTCTCCTAGTGACCTGTCCACTTTCCTGAGAAGGGCAGGATGGACAATGACCTAGGAGGACAACTCCTCGGGAGGATGTACAATGGGTCACATGTGGCCTAAGTGCTGTGAGCCTACACACTCACCCTCCCTTCTCTACTGATACAGACACAGATCTAGTAGGGCGTAGACAATCAAATATCCTCTTGGGTGAGATCAAATGAGTGCCTAGGTCAGAATAATTTGAAAGGTGTTCTGATAGGACAGGACATGATATGCCCGATTGGACACCTTAGAAGTTTAACTAGTGGAGCAAGAAGAAGAATGTAGATAGATTATTTGGAATTGAAGAAGTGAGCTTCAGTTTAGGAATTGCCCCTCTTCTATTGCTATGCATTCCGCAAGTTTAAGAATGAGAATTCTTTTCCCATTTAACAGAATCTACAATCTTCTTGCTCCACTAGTTTGACTTTTTTGAAGTGCCTTGTCAGCGCTTCTGCCAAAGCTTAGTGCAGTCTTATTTTGGCTCAGGCAAAGTTTCACTTTTACTATCCCCAGATATTGTTAAAGGCGAATCTTTGAACGTGTGGATAACCACGAAATATGACACGAGCAATCGTCCTCCTTAATGCAAGCCTTTTCACCGAAAACCAGTTAACTTCTCATACTTACTGATATTAGTAACAGCTGCCAGGAGCTTTTCTATTGCCGTTTGTGCGGCCAAGGCTTAGGATCATGTACATCAAAACCCAGAGCACAAGATCTGGGAGACTACTAGTTAGAGCTTGATCAAACGGAATCGTGAATTTTCTAAGGAATAAGACTAAAGCAACTACTTTTAGTACTTGTAGACTACAAGGTCTAAGACACAATAGGCAGAAGGCACAATAGGACATTCATAGTCCTAATCATAATTATTTACCATTTATTAAAATAGAGTAGAGTATATAGATAATATAGTTATGCACTGTATTATTTATAAAATGCGACATAGGGATTACTGTACAAAACTGTCAAACGCGAGCTAACTTTTTCAACAAATGGCGTTTATAAAAAATAATAACAGATTTGGAAAGGTCGTTGAAAAATAAGTTCAAATTCACTTTTAATTTCCTCAAATTAAATATGGTTTGATAAAAAATGTGTGATTATGTTTAAAAAAGTAGTACACCATTTTCATAACACTTTCGAATACTGAAAACACCACAGCGGTAAATCAAACCACGATACTTCACGTTTTTCTTTCAAAATTCCCGTGCTTCTACCCGTCTGATGCCTATCTCCTACGCGGTTGAAATTATTCGAAAGTGGTATGAAAATGAAGCTCGCGTTTGACAGTTTTGTACAGGAATCCCTATGTCGCATTTTATAAATAACACAGTGTAGATAATATCAACATTTAAGGAAGATTGCCAAGTCTAAACCACTCCAGGGCACACTACTGTCATATGTGGAATCGTTAATGAGCTAATGAACATTAACTGGGCCCAAAACTGAACCTTGTACTACACCCCTACTTACTATTATGTATAAAAAACGTGCTATACGCGCTAGCTCAATTATGACTACTTTAATTTTCCACAGAATTGTGCGGTGGAAAGTTTAACCAAAATCAAATCAGGATATCTACCTAACCTCAGTGAACAGCATTTAGTTGATTGTGATAACACGTCCCACGGCTGCGGAGGTGGATTAATGGAATATGCTTTTGACTATATGATGAGTAGTGGTGGTGTACATTATACAGACGATTATCCATACGAAGAAGATGACGGCGAATGTAGGTTTGATCCGAGTAAACCACTGGTGTCGATAGATGGTTATGAAAGTATTGAACCATACGATGAGAAGTGTATGTTGGAAGTGGTTGCACAACAACCAGTATGCATAGCTATTTGTGCGGATCTCTTGCAAATGTACAGCTCAGGTAAGTCAAAATTTGTTTCAATTATTTTTTTGTAACACGCTGAAAGTAGTGACGGATTTTTCTTTTTTGGTCCATGTCCATCTCGAGTCAGTTATTTAACGTCCATCACCTTTGGAAGCTTCATACCAATAGGTCTCTTCTTTTCGTCTCGTATTCCGTCCATTTTGCTACTATATTCAGAGCCTCTCTGACTATGATACAGGGTGTTTCATTGGGAAAGGGCCTAACCCTAACTGTAGATGGGGAACACTTTGGTTCTCCCAAAAACCTATATTTAATGTTTCTTCTGCACTTTATAATCGATATACTGAGTGTTTTATAAATTTATCCTATTTCTATCGAACCTCATAACTTCCGAGTTACCCTGCATATTATTGTCTTATGACAAAGTGGCGTTCCGTCAAATGTTATGAATTTTGGATATAATGTTGTACTCGACTTCTTGACCAAACGTGTCCATGGGACCAATTCAATCCTATGACTAGTTTCCGATATACAGGGTATTGAAGTTGAAGAATCCTTGTTTTTCGTGACCACGTAATTTTATTATTAACAAATAAATATGCATTTTTAATTGGAAGTACCATTTATATGTTCTAGGTTACCGTAAACTTACAAATAAATAGTTCAAAATGTCAATATATACAGGGTTGGACTCAATTATACAAGGACGAATTTTTGGAATTCTGGGAAATATTTTGATAACACGTCCCACGGCTGCGGAGGTGAACGAAATTATAATCACATTACTATGGATACATACCGAAGAGCACCGAACCATGGATAAAAAGATGAATAAATTACACAATTAAGTATCTACACTTTGAAAATGGTTTGGAAACACAATAGGCAAAATAGTTTATACCCAACAAAAAATGTCTGCATTTTATTTAATTAATTATTAATTTACTGTAGTATCTACACACCTACAGGATGATAAAATACTCATAATTTATTCATTTTTTTATCAATGGTTCAGTACACCAGTATGTATCCGTAGAAATGTGATTATAACTTCGTTTACTACGCCTATTTTGCCGAGTGCTCTACCCTCAGGACCCCGTTTGAAAAACTGGTCATAGGAAGATTATGAAATTTTCTCAGCTTACATACTATTTCAAGCTTATTACAAAACAAAATAAATTAATCATTTTGACGGATCGAATTGTGAAATACAGGAGGATTCAGAAAAAGTGTATTTTCTCTAATTTTTGTCGGTTTAATAACAAGATGTATGTGCAGATCACCCTGTATTTTGAGAAAAGTACTAAAATCTAGGTAACCAATACGTTTTCAACATCAAAAACTAATTTTAAAATACATGATGGAACTTATTCATTTCATATAGAAAAAACTAAGTTGCATTAAACATCACCCTGTATGGAATATTCCTAGAATTAGTATATTTTATGCCTGAACATTAAATATGAAGTAACTTTTTATTCCTGATCTTGTTTTCATTCAATATAAGTATTCCAAAAATTCTTTCTTGAGTGCCACCTCGTATATATTGTCATTTTGAACTATTTATTTGTAGGTTAACGATAAAATAGAACGTATAAATGTTACTTTCAATTAAAAAGGAATATTTATTTGTTAATAATAAAATTACGTGGTCACGAAAATCAAGGATTTTTCAACTTTAATACCCTGTATATCGGTAACTAGTCATAGGATTGAATTGGTCCCATGGACACTTTTGGTCAAGGGGTCAAGTATAACATCATATCCGAAATTCATTACATTTGACGGAACGCCACTTTGTCATAAGAAAAGCGCGGGGTCCTTTGGTACACGTAATAACCGTTACCTAGAAACTCAAAAGCATCTCCAAGAAAATAATGCATGTCCGGCTTAAAAAAATTCAAAATACGTCTTTCCTAAAAACAACACCCTGTATATAGATTTTCTTTAAATTGTTTTTTATAATTGGAAAGAGTATCCACATATTTCCTTTCTATTTTTCCGCAGACAATTTTACTACCAAAAATTTACCGTCAAAGTAAGAATTTATGCACGTTTTGGGGGTAAACAATTAATGGTATCGGAGAGGTTTTTTTTTTTTTAAAATAAAAAAATAAAAAAGACCTCTCTCTTGTTAACCACCAAAACGTGCATGAATTATTACTTTGACGGTAAATTTTTGGTAGTAAAATTTTCTGCGGAAAAATAGAAAGGAAATATGTAGATTCGATTTTTTATACTCTTTCCAATTATAAAGAGCAATTGAAAAAAATCTATATACAGGGTGTTGTTTTTAGGAAAGACGAGTTTTGAAATTTTTTGTTAAGCCGCACCTGCATTATCTTCTTGGAGATGCTTTTGATGGAGTTTCTAGGTAATGGTTATTACGTGTACCAAATTTCAAAATAATATACAAGGTAACTCGGAAGTTATGAGGCTCGAAAGAAAAAGGATAAACTTATGAAACACCCTGCAATCGGTTATGAAGTGCAGAAGACACATTAAATATAGGTTTTTGAAAGCACCATCTACAGTTAAAGTTAGGCCTTTTCCCTATGAAAAACCTGAATTAAATTTGCCTATGAAATAGTTATAATAATTACATCGTACACAACTTTTTAGGTATCCTACAAGATGATAGATGCTGTAAAACAATATCATGTTTAAATCATGCCGTCACAATCATTGGCTATGGAGTCACCAACGACCGAAACCGACAATACTATTTTATTGCAAAGAATTCGTGGGGTAGATATTGGGGAGAACAAGGATATTTTCGCATAATGGAAGGACGCAATCAATGCGGTATAGCTCAATATATGGTATATCCAATAAAATCAAATTCAACAACGCATCCGTAAAAGTGATTTTCTTCATACCGAGTATAAATAAGTCATGAGCTAACCCTATCCTTTTTAATTATGTTGATAGATTTTATTCCAATATCGATGAGGTGTATTAGAGCCAAACTTCCTACAAACTCACATGAACACTCTAGGATTAACTTTATTCTTAACAAAAACAAAAACTTTAAAATTCAGCAGGCGACCACAATCTCTTTTCTCCCACATATTTACTAGTGATTCTTCCCTCCACGTGGTTAATCACTGCAAAATATTGGATATGACAATCGATTTTCGCCTTAGCATATTCTAGAAACAAAAGGTAACTGTTACCATCGACTGACTCATTATCACTGAGGTGCGGACGAGAGATCCCTAATAAAATGTAAAAAGCACTTATTTGCTCCAAATTAGATGTATGGCTGCGTCTTTTACATGTCAGCATCCAAGACAGACCTAGGATCTTCAAATTATATTTATAACACAGCTCTGCGACTTTGCTTAGGCACTTTCCGTAGCAGCCCATTTGAAAGTCTCTACTGCGAAGTCGAATGAGCCCTCGCTATGGATTAGACGACAATATCCACTTCTCTCCTACGCAGTCTCAGTCCCTTCAAACCCTCTCAATCCTGTCTATTTCCTATTCACATCTACTGTCAGCCCTCTTAACAATCCTTCACCAATAATTAAACATATTGCTCTTATATTAGCCTCATTAACCTCTCACTCACAAACCTCATACCGTTTCCTTCAACTCCTCCTTGGATCATGCACCCTCCTCAGGTCAATACAAAACACCTAAAGAGCTCATGATTAAAGCATTTCTTGAAATCATTCATAGCAGCCAATACGACTCCGACGCTTCCAAAAGTGATACTGGCGTTGGCTGATCAATTACTACTAAATAATCCTATCAGCACTTCCCTAATACCTCCTTTGTGCATACTGCAGAATTGTGCAGCATTGTACAAGCTTTTAAGCACATCAACCATTCGAATAAAACAGTTGTCATCTGTACAGACTCCCTGGAGTCTATCCAATCTATCCAGGAATTATTTACTGAACATCCCAGTGTCCAAGAAATTCATCACTTTTATCATAGTCACCATTATATGGATACCCTCACACATTGGTAAACTTGGCAGTGAACTGGCAGATCAGCATACCAAAACAGCTTCAACTTCTGCCACAATTACTTCTCTCATATCCAGATTTGCAAATACTTGATGGAAGAAGCAAAAATAATAATTAGATGTATATGTGGCAAACTTACTGGAGCTCCACAAATACTTTCCTACTATCTATCCAACCAATACTCCCCCCTGTATAGAATTTATATGTTACAAAAATTCCCCTGTATAAGGATTATATTCACCAAAGGAAAATTTTTCATTTTTCGTACTCAGTAATCGTTTACTATGTTTATATATGTACAATTATTTTAAACAAATAAAGATTTTATATATTCAAATAAATATATTTACTCATAATTATTAGTTGTTTTTATATCTCGACCAAACAATGTAAAAATTATTTATAAAAAAAAACGATAACGATAATTATATAAACATTAATAGTAGTACCATCTAGGTGACAAGTATGGAGATTATACAAATATTGTAATGTAAAATAAAACAGAAATCTATAATAGAAGAAAATTGTTTATTCGAACAGCCTACCATCTATTGGCTAATAGCCGAACCACATGGAAAAGGGATTTTTTAATTTTAATTTCTAAATACTGAGCTCTTTCCGTAATTTGATAGAACAGTAATTTAATTTTATGAATATCAAGTAACTTTAATAACCAAACATTCAATGCAATTCAACATACAGTATAGTCTGGACTAAGAATGGCAAGTTTTTTCAATTGCACTCACACCCTGCATTTTATAATCAGCGAAAACCAGATTGTAGATAATAACAGTTACCATTAACAGCAATATGCTGTTGTTGAACTATAAGGTAGATGGCAGAAGGATTACAAAAACAGAGCCGCATTTGAAACAAATTGTTATAAAGATGACAAAAATTTATATCACAAATAAGATTATTATACAACTTTTGGAATTTTATAAAACAATACGACTAAATTATTTTGATCAATAAACGGTGTGAAAATAAAAAAGATTTTCCGCCTACCTCTATCCAAAGTATGCATTTCCTGACCTCATTGTAGGGAGCAAAGCTGTACTTTTCCTCCCTAGAGAGGAAAAGTAAAAGTAATGCCATGGTACGTCATCAATGAAATAACTTATCCGGCATTGACGACCTATACTATATCGCCCCTTTAGTGCAACAAAGATAACTCGAAATTTATGCATTTTGAGTTATCCAATTAAATCTGACCTATTTTCCATGCTCTTTTAAATGCAACAACTAGATATTTTGCACGAGCTACCAGACGTGTTTTAGGAGTGACCAAAAACAGATAACTCCCAATATGTACATAGGTACTATAAGTAGACATCTTGAGATACCTAGTTGTAGAGCATTATTGAGTTTTGAGTTACTCGCCGGTACCTTCTCGGTGTCTATGAGATATCTAGTTGTGAATTTGAAACAACAGGTGTTGTGAATTTGAAACAACAGGTGTTGTGAAGTGCTGCTGAATTGTTTTCACGGTGTTTTGCGAACACTATTAGTGCAAAAATGATGTCAAGAGGGAACAAATTTTGGAAATTCTACGTAGTCAAGTAGAAAATGATCCAGATATGTGAAAATACATTTAAATATGAATTTAATTTATAAAGTTAGGTTATTATAATTTAGACGACTTAATTGCAATCGTAAAACACGTATATCCTCTGCAAATAATAACATATAGCCTTTGTATCAAATTCAACTACCTCTTAAAAAAGAAAAGTATGTCTTTGTTCAAAATAAATCCTCCGGCGTTGCCTAGCTAATATGAAGCATTTTTTGAAGGTCTTCCGTCTCAAGGAGACCAAGGGAGAAGGCCTCAAAACAGCGGATTCCGAAAAGGACATCACATCAGTGATATTGACATTTAAGTTGAGTTAAATCTTTTGGGGTTTATTAAAACTAGTATTGTTTTTTTTTCAAATAAAGTTTTATTTAATAGATGACTTGCGTTTAATTGCTAGTGGTTAAAAATAGATAACTTTTCTATATTTTCAGTCTAAGTTTTTTATCAAATTCTGGAAAAATAATAATCCTAATTTCCCCAAAATTGATAAATCATGATTTCATATGCAACATATCTGTACAGATAAGAAAAATATTTTTGATTACTTGACAATTGTATTTTTTTGGCGTTTCGAATATTCAAACTGGATTTTCTCAAAACTATGAATTTGAAGTTATCTAGTTGCTACACTAAGGGGACGATATAATATTAAATAAGTATAAATTTTACCGTTTATTTATTATAGTAGAAATTAGTAAATTGTTATTTAAATTTAACGATTTTTACATTAACAATTAAGATTTTTTCAAAGGTGTATGTAGATAAACAGCAAAATTGTGCTCGTCGATTTGCGGGGGCATTTTGAGCATTCAATTTAGCTGAAAAGTAACATGTATTAACATTAATAAATTTAATACTGCATTTTGTTTATTGTAAAACTATTTTCTGATTCAATTAAATTACTTTTTATTTCCTTTTTCAAATGAAGTATTACAAGAGCCACGTTTTAATTTAAGAAATTCAACTGTGTCAAAACTCATTGTCTACTCTTGTGACTTAATATACCTACTATATTATTCGAATCGCACCTTTTGGTTAGAAAGTGAAAGTTCTGCCGAGTAAGAGGCTCCATGCAAAGTGGGCGTCACCGGTGGGTCATCAGTCTCTCCAAAAAATTATAGTTTTTTGTAACTTTTTTGGAGAGACTCTTGTTCTAATTATTCTTGCAAAGGCGCGTTGTCACTAGTCGATTTTAATTGAACGATTTTTGTCACTAGTGATTATTGATTCAACTAAAATCGAATCAATTTTTGGTTCTCATTTTTCAACGAATGTGGAACCGATAGTGGAAAGCAAAATGGCGACTAACGAGGTTGTCCGTGCGGGTGTTGGGTTCATTTGCGAATTAATTATTACAGAACTGAGAAATATGTTATCAGAATGTAGGAAGAAACTAGCCAAACGTAATTACTGGGTTCGAAAATGGATTTTGAGAAGGAAAAAATTTGAAGAACTTGTTTCTAAAGTACACTCGAAATTTTTTTTAAAATATACAATTTTGCGTAAAGCTGTAACTAATACTAGTCCAAACATTGACACAGAAACTGACATCAATCAAATAAAATTCAAATTCAAATAAAACAGAACACAGAGCCAGATGCTGCAAATGCAATACGCATATATACAGATGGTTCAAAAATGAAAGAAGGCTCAGGCTGTGGAGTTTACTCGAGAGCACTGAGCCTCAAGATTAAGTGGGGAATGGGAAACCATACCAGCGTGGCTCAAACAGAACGGGCTGGTATCTCAATTGCCACAAAAGAACTAACCAGAAGAGGAATTTCTGGCAAAACCATAATAATCTGCACTGATAGTATAGACTATCCCTATTAGCCTTGAACAGACAACGTGTTATATCGAGGCTAGTACTAGAGTGCCACCAAGATTTAGCTGATGTCTCGGCAGATAACAACATTATCCTGAGGTGGGTTAAAGGGCACGACAGGAGTAAAGGAAATCGCATTGCTGATTCTTTAGCCAGGGAAGCCGCTGGACTAAAAATCATAGGACCCAGTGACACCTACGGCCTAACGACTTCGACAATTGCGGAACTAGCCAAACGTTACACCCATGCTCAATCCCTTAAGAGATGGGATGGAATCAAAGGATGCAGTTTTGCCAGGATCACCCTGGGCGACCCTCGGAAGCTGGCGCCGAAGAAATATTTGGCGATGACCAGGAAAAACCTACGTTTAACAGTAGGATTTCTGATTGGTCACTGTCAACTAAGTAAACAACTCCATACTATGGGGCTAGTGGACACACCTCTACGCAGGATGTGTGAACAGGAAGATGAAACTGTCAGGCATGTCTTATGCGAGTGTCCGGAGTTATTGTCAATAAGAGAGTGTGTGTTCGGTGAGTCTTGGCCTACACCTGCCGATTTAAAGGAGATGTCTCCCAGTGACCTGTCCACCTTCCTGAGAAGGACAGGATGGACAATGACCTAGGAGGACAACTCCTCGGGAGGATGTACAATGGGTCACATGTGGCCTAAGTGCTGTGAGCCTACACACTCACCCTCCCTACTCTACAGATACAGACATCAATCAATGAACAAACGGACACCTTTAAAATTTACCAACACAAATTTATGAACATTTTATTTGTCAATTTCAATTTTGACATTAGTTTGGTGGAATAATCAAAATTTATTCTGTATTTTTTATATAATGGAGTTTTTAGATATTATTTTTCAATCAAGTTTTTTTTTAGACAATTCGCATCAACCGGATGGGTTATTAGCGATGGCTACTTTATTGTTCAAAAAAATTTACCAGAACTTAGATTTTTGTATACATGTTAATTGCTTCAAGGTATGCACACAAGTTACCAGCATCACATTGATCTCCTAAGATCGATCTTAAGTTGGCTTTGATTGACCACTGCGATCTCTCGTGTTGGAATAATCAGTTTTGTTCTGATGAAGTTGACGAAGTGCGACGAAAGCTCAACATAATGAAGTGTGTACTTCAAAAAAATTCTAAAACCCAAAATTCAACCATCAGATATTGAATGTTATCAGCCGTATACGCGGTGGGTCAAAAAACATGATTTTTGTTCAAGAGTAAAGTACCTTCATTTTTGACCATATCGAAAATGTTTAATAAGAAAAGATGTTGAGGATTGAATAATTTTGAAATATTGTTTATTTATTATAAAAAAATATCATTTTTACATTTTCTCTGCGTTAACATTGAAAGTTCAAGTTTGAAAATTGATACATTATTAATCTAGGAGGCACTTGTCAGTGAACGTCAAAACCGTAATACCTCGTTGTGATATTGTTGTAAAGTTTTATTTTTGGAAGTATTTGTTTATTTATGAAAAGGTAGAAATGCCAGCAACATTAAGTATGGACGATAAAATTGAAATTGTGTTAATAGTGGGTGATAAGTATAAAACATATCGAGAAGCTGCAGAAATATTTAATACCCGACATCCAGATAAAGATGTTCATTTTACAACAGTACGAAAAATTCATAATAAATTTAGGACTTATGGAGATGTACATAATAAATTTAGCAAAAAACGTCAAAACAAAGCAGATAATGATGACATTGCATTAGAAGTAATTCTCTCGACAATTGAACATCCTGAATATTCTTTGCGACAAAGAGCATCTTCAATGACAAATGTCGTAAAAAAAAACTACAGTTCCAAAGATCCTAAAGAAGAACAAATTTCACCCGTACAAACCTTAATTCATTCATGCGTTAAAACCAGGAGATTATGATAGACGATTTGAATTCTGTTGTGACATACAGGGACACTTAGATGATAACCAATTTATGACAAGACAAATTATTTTTTCAAATGAAGCAACATTCTCATCAAATGGGACAGTTTCAAGCCAAAATTGCCGTTGGTGGAGTGATACTAATCCAAATTTCACATTGAAATCTCGGGACCAGACTTCATTCAAAACAAACGTCTGGTGCGCAATTTATAAAAATCAAATAATTGGACCTTTCTTTTTTCGAGAAAACTTGAATGCGGATCGTTATTTGTGTTTTTTAAACGATAAAATAAGTGATTTTCTTGACAACCTTCCCCTAACTGAACGTCAGCAGGTATGGTTCCAACAGGATGGTGCCCCATGTCACAGCAGGTTAGATGTACGTCAATACATTGAAAATCTGTTTAATGGAAAAATTATTCATCGTTATTCGGAAATTCCTTGGCCTCCGCGGTCTCCAGATTTAACCCCACTCGATTTTTTCTTGTGGGGTTACTTAAAGCAGAAGGTATATCTTCAAAAGCCCTTTCGAAATATTGACCATTTGGAGGAAGTAATTACAGACGCGGTTCGTAGTATAACACCCCGTATGACTAGGAGCGTCTTAAAAGAATTTGTTAATAGAACTGTTACGTGTATGACCTGAGATGGAGGATGTGTGGAAGCATTAGCAAATTAAGAAAATAGATTTTTCATTAGTACTGATAACAACATAATAAATTATACAATTTTTTTTTTTTTTTTTTTATTTATTTCAGTCGCTTCAACCACTGAGGTCATTAGCGACATAAGAGACATATTATAAAGAGAAAAAAAAATTACAATAACATATATAAACCGGTGTCTTTTAAATAACCTATTGTATCTTTGACATTCATGTTTTGATCTAGAGTCTCCGCTATATTCTCTGGAATGTTGTATTTCTTTCGTGTAGTTTCGTATTGTTTGCACTCGATCAATATGTGCTTTACGCTAAGTCTAATTTGACAGGTCTCACATATTGGTAGTTCAGTTCGTGTGATGACATATTTATGGGTTAGATTACTATGACCGAGACGTAAACGTGATATTCGTACTTGGTTTGGTCTGTTCGATGTTGGTTGGGTCCAAGGATTTACTGTTTGTTTAATACAATTTTGTATTCGTTTAAATGCATAGTTAAAATATTACAAATTAGTGATTAGCTAATCATTTGAAAGGTCATCAGCGTTCAATAAAAATGAAGATATGATTGTTTTGATAAAAGTACATTTGTAAATTATTATTGTTTAAGATTTATTTGATTGAATTTATGAATTATTAAATGTAATGCATTAATTTTCAAACTTTCACTGTTATCACAGAGAAAATTTAAAAAAAGATCTTTCATTGTAAATAAACGATATTGAATAATTTGAAAATTATTTTAAATCCTCAACATCTTTTCTTATTAAACATTTTCAATATGGTCAAAAATGAAGGTACTTTACTCTTGAACAGAAATCATGTTTTTTGACCCACCGCGTATACGGCTGATAGCATTTAATATCTGATGGTTGAATTTTGGGTTTTAGAATATGCAGAACTTTTTATGAAGAATACCTTTTTTCATAAAATCAATATTAACATAGTTTTCCATATGTAGCCAACTTACGCGGACACACTGTATGTTTACATTATTTATAATTTATTTTTTTCAAATTACACCTACGTTGTAAAAACTAATTAGGGTGAAAATTAAAAAATATTTGATGGTTTTATGATTGTCATGGATAGTAGTGGTAGTAGGGAAAGTGCATCCATTTTATAATATTTTTATTTGTTAAATAGCTATAAGGCTATAAGGAAAACTCAAATCATAATGATACCATTGTTTTTTTTTATTTAAACATTTATTAACTCAAAGTTGTAAAATAATAAATTTTCAGCGCAAATAATTAAATGACACAAATTGAAAAATAATTTTTATTAATATGTTTTGACAATTAAACATAGAAAACAAAATTGTGGAACTATAAAAGAAATTATTTTCTTAACCCACATTCAATTGCAATTTTTCGTTGCTTTGATAGGTACAGTCAAAATCGTTACAGCAAAATGAGGTGCTTTCTTATTATACTTGTTCTATTAGTGCTGAAATACGAAGCTGAAGCTTTGACGGACAGACAACAATTTAACAACTTTAAGGTAAATAAAAATATAATATATTGGGAGTAAATAAAAGTAATTAAAGAAAATTCTTCAGTGTAAAAATTTTTTGTGGTCTGCGTTGTTTAAGTGTAAGCGTGGTTTTGTGCAGCAACATTTAACAATTATCAATTAGCATTTAACAATTAACATTTTTCATTTAACAATTAGTATCTAAAACTGCCATCGTTTATGCAGACACAATAATAAATTAGGAGAAAATAGTAAGCATGCGCACAAGCCCGAGATTCTAGTTACAATAACCCTACATTTTCATGTCTATTTGTGCATTGGAACAATTTTGAAGATGTATAGTAGAATTGAAGGCTGTTTTTTCTTTTATTAGTACAACTTGAAAATAAACAAACACACAACATAACCCTAAGTCAACCGCTTTTTTATGAGAAAAGTAAGAATCTGCGTACTAGATGAAAATTCGGTACATTTAATTTGAGAAAGTTGAAAGTTGGCCAACTTCGTATTTGTTAAATGATAAATGATAATTGTTAATTGTCTGCATAAATGGAGTCATAGTGAAATGAATAGTTTAACTTATAATTGATAAATGTTAATTGTTAAATGCTAATTGATAAATTGTTAAATGTTGCTGCATAAATCCACACTAACTTTCGGTGTGACGGAAACAAAATTAAGTTTTTTTTTTCAATTGCCTTATCAATTCAATGATACATGGGATGTATGTGGTTACAATATGTTCATAGCTTGGTCTAATTTATTTATATTTTCATCTTCATAAATTAATACAATTGTTTAGTAGATTATTCAAAAGATACCTATGCCACAAAATTTTTGTTTTAATTATATGACATTAACATGTTTAAATTTAAGATAATACTATTAATAAAATAAAAATAAAAACCATGAAACTTTCGATATCAAGTTTGTCATACCAAATCAAATTTATTTGGATGCAGTTAAATATATACAGGGTGGGGCAATCTTCTGACATCGGAGGATTACATCGTTGTGGTGATAGATAGAACTTTATAGTTTTGTGTGAGCTAATACAGTTACTGAGAGCACATTTTGAAAATACTTTCGATTCTACAGGGTGTTCCAAAACCACGTAGCAACACAAACTTACATTTTTTTTTATGGAATGTACTATATTTTGTTTAAGAATCGAAAAGATCTCACCGAGAGCGTTACAAAAATATAGCACTCTGATATATTATAAGGGTGTTTTACAAAGATATGGCCAATTATTAGCAAAAAAGACCTCTTCTTCAACACTCTGCAGAACAGTAAATTAAAATAAATCAACAGGTCTTTGTGTTTAAATGTCATACACACATCATTGGCTGTACTCAGTATTAATTATTTTTTTCATCTGTGGCTTCTTTAATACAGGGTGAAACAAAACGCAAATCAAGCAATATCTCAAAATTTTTAAATGAATCACCCTATAAGTCTTTTTACAATTTTTTAGTACAATTAATAAACTTTCAAACGATGTAGTAAACTTAGGGCATTAGTTAATGGAAAATCGTAGATAATTTATGATAATGGTCAAAAACAAGTATTTTACATAAACAAATTAAATGGTATTAAATTTTTACATGCAACATCTTGTGAATTTTAACATTTCTAAGGCATAAATTCTAATCGTAATTTTGGATGCATCTAAAATATCTTTGACTTCTACTCTTACCATTAGAGGAAGGAAAGAAGGAATTATGTTGGAAGAAATATTTTTGTTTACTGTAAGTAGGCTAATGTCATTATAGTAGGTACTGATGGATATAAAAGCAGTTTGTAGTCTTTACGAAATAATTACTCAAGTCACCACAAACAGTATATCTTAGTTATGTAAAATGCAAGCTTGTAATTCTTTTTCCAACTTTTTCTATTTTTGAAAAACTAACAATTATGAAAACCAACATTATAAAAACACTCACATTTACATAAATGAACATTGACATTCTATAAAAAGTATAGTAGTTTATGCTTAGTGTTCAAAATGGCGATCATTTACTTCCATACAATCCTTTTCAAAAACGAGAATCTTACTCTTTTCAACATAGCTGGAGTTATTGTGGAAAATGCGTTACGTTTGATACACAAGCTGCTTGATGTATCGCCATAAAAAGAAATCCATCGGTGTGAGATCTGGAGATCGAGGAGGCCACGAAATTGGTCCACCACGTCCTATCCACCTGTCGGTAAAATTTCTGGTATACAGATGCTCCATCTTGTTGGAACCACAAGTTGACTATTGTGTTTGAATCAACTTCCTAAACACAAACGAAGAATACAGCAATATTTCTTTGACATTTATTAGTAGATACTATTTTGATAGTAGCCCATTTGATATAATCAAAAATATGGCTTGATTATGTTTCGCCCATTCTCAAACAAACCTATAATAACAATTCTTGAAAGTGAAACATGAATAAATAAGAAATTTTTGGTAATTCCAGGTAGGTACCTACGGTATTAGCAAACATTTTATTTCATTGATTAGATATTGTAGATGCATCAAAATTACGATTAAAATATATGCCTTAGAAATGTTAAAATTTACAAGAGGTTGCATTTAAAAATTTAATACCATTTAATTTGTGTATGTAAAATAGTTGTTTTTGACCATTATCATAAAATATCTACGATTTTCCATTAACTAATGCCCTAAGTTTACTACATCGTTTGAAAGTTTATTAATTGTACTAACAAATTGTAAAAAGACTTATAGGGTGATTCATTTAAAAATTTTGAGATATTGCTTGATTTGCGTTTTGTTTCACCCTGTATTTTAAAGAAGCCACCGATAAAAAAAGTAATTAATACTGAGCACAGCCAATGATGTGTGTATGACATTTGAACACAAAGACCTGTTGATTTATTGTTCTGCAGAGTGTTAAAGAGGAGGTCTTTTTTGCTAATAATTGGCCATATCTTTGTAAAACACCCTTATAATATATTAGAGTGCTATATTTTTGTAACGCTCTCGGTGAGATCTTTTCGATTCTTAAACAAAATATAGTACGTTCCATTTAAAAAAATGTAAGTTTGTGCTGCTACGTGGTTTTGGAACACCCTGTAGAATCGAAAGTATTCTCAAAATGTGCCCTCAGTAACTGTATTAGCTCACACAAAACTATGAAGTTCTATCTCTCACCACAACAATGTAATCCTTCGATGTCAGAAGATTGCCCCACCCTGTATATACAGGGTGAATTACTTTCCATATACTCACACGATTTCTATAATAATTGGCATATATGGTGAACAAGTTAAGGCGAATTTATTGAAAATATATACAATGTGTCTACTTAACTTGGAACCATATGAAAAACTTTTGTGTTATTGGTTTTATGAAAAAAATTTATTCCTGAGGAAAAGTTCTGCATGGTTTAAAACTTCAAATGCCACCATCAGATATCAATTTTATTAAGGCAAATACGATTGTCAAAAATTAGAAATTTTACTTTGAATACTGAAGAATATTATGAAATAAAATTATTTTGAGTTAAAATACATTATAATATATTATAATTTTATTGTATTATGCGGATGTACATTATTAATAATATTTGCTGCCTCTATGTATTGTGTAATTTTAAAAATACCAACTCACCCTGACATTCACTGTGGAATACAGTGCAAAGTTTATTGCACAATTTGCACGGCCAATTTCAATCTGTCGCATGAGAAGGAAGCATTCAGATTATGTGAAGTGGAAGAAGAAACCTTCAGTAACATAATTGCAGAATAACACTACAGAACCCCATGGCACAACACTCGGTAAACTATTGATTTGAAGCTGATCAAACTGAAGCCTACAGACATCTCCAAATTCATTCAAGTATACTAAAGGACCTTCTCTAAGGAGTTGATCAAAAGATCTCAATGAAAGTTCACCCAAAAAAACCTTACATCTTGGAGCGTAATAGTATATTATACACCAAGGTGGTGAAGACTATTATTATTGACCGAGCACCAAGATTATAAGGTGCGAGGTTTATAAATGTCTCCAACCCCCTGGTG
Source organism: Galerucella pusilla (assembly GCA_910591695.1). Lineage (NCBI taxonomy): Eukaryota > Metazoa > Arthropoda > Insecta > Coleoptera > Chrysomelidae > Galerucella > Galerucella pusilla. The sequence continues at coordinate 4,354 of CAJUYI010003697.1, read as the reverse complement.
CAACAGTTTTTTCCACTACTAGCCAAATTTAAGACAAAAATTAAAAATAATTCACAAACGCACCACGAGACTGACTGACAAGTAGACTGTCAGTTTTCGATATATTATGAACGTACTCCTTATGTCATTAGTCATTTTTGGTTGAGCGCGAATTTTTAACTAATGGCATTTTTATTCAAATAATTTTATCTTGATAGGTAATTTCAAGCAGCAAATATGTTAAAGACAATCTCCTGGGTATACAAAATTATGTTGCACAAGTTTTTGTTTAACTACTAATTCCTTAATTCTCAAAATATTTGAACTTGTACAGGGTTATTCATTATAAATTACCCACCCCCTATCATCGTTATTATTACTTTTAGAAAAAAAAGTCTCATATAAAAGTTGTTTGGTTACAGCTGAATTTTCTTAATACTCTGTCAAAAGTTCAGTAGCGTGCAAATTTAAAGATATAAAAAAAATAATAATTCTTTTTTAAATGGGACACCCTGTATATTTTCACATTTTTGAAATGGTCTTTTTTTCTGATTTCAAAAATATATAATATGTTACCACTACCTCGTACCGTTTTTGAGTTATTAAATGTTGATAATCTTAGTTTTAGTAATTACTGTGAATATGAAAAAGATAATTTACCAAAGTGAGCTATGATAATGACAACTAATTCTTATTTGATAATTGACATTTTTCTGATGAAGTAATTGAAATGGTTTGCAGTAAGGTGGAAGATATTATTATTAATAATAATATACAAGTGATTAAAGCAAGAATTCAACTTGAAATTAACAAACTAAATGAAAATAATGAAGTCATCTGCAATGTTATTATAAATAATAAGAGGAGGTGTTATCAATTATTATGCATTAACAATAATGATGGACATCTCGAATATCTTTTATAAGTTATTATTTATAAATTCTCTTAAATACCTAAATCTTTGTTTTCTGTTTTGTATAGGTATATATTTTGACTTTCTCTTTTTTACTGAGAACCATATTAATTACTTTATATAAAAAATGTCAATTATCAAACATATTAGTTGTCATTTTCATAGCTTACTTTAATAATTTATCTTTTTCATATTTACAGTAATTACTAAAACTAAGATTTACAACATTCCATAACTCAAAAACGGTACGAGGTAGGGGTAGCATATTATATATTTTAGAAATCAGGTAAAAAAGTCCATTCCAAAAATGTGAAAATATACAGGATGTCCCATTTAAAAAAGAACTATTATTTTTTGTATCCCCCTTAAATTTGCACGCTACTGAACTTTTGATAGAATATTAAGAAAATTCAGCTGTAACCAAACAACTTTTATATGAGACTTTTTTTTCTAAAAGTGATAATAACGATCATAGGGGGTGGGTAATTTATAATGAATAACCCTGTACATTATTGACCTAGGTTGATAATAGAAAATTATTAACCACTAATAGAGAAATTCAACTTCTCAGTTGGCTAGAAGAAGCAATAATTGTCAATTTCACTGCTAGCAGGGGAAAATATTTATTTTCCCAACTAGTGCAGAAAGTGATACTTCCCCGCACGCGACTGCAGTTGTTGGCAAGCGGTCAAGGACCGGGAAAGATACTTTACGCATGAGTTAGGAACATTATTTTTTCTACGGCAGTATATACAAAAAATTATACCAACCCATTTTTCAAAAATTATTTTATTTCAACATACAAATACAAAACTTTAACTAAAAACTACTAATTATTATGAATATTAATATTAAAAACACAATTTGCTGCAATTTACTTAAAATTGCCGTTTCAGACGAGTTATTTGGTGTTAACTGGTTAGGTTGCAGGTCGTATAAAGATGACGACGGGAACGTTTTTAAGTCATTTGATGAAATAATTCTATTTGATATATTTCGTAAATATTTATTTACCTGTTGTAACAATAGTTATAACTTTCGAAGTAAAAAACTATCTAATAAGGTCAAAATTTGCATAAATTTACTTTTTCTACGATTGCTATGGAAAATAGTTCTTTTCCCACAATTTACGAAACTACAAAGTGTCACTTTGTCTAAGCCGTGGAAAAGATTTTTTCTCACGGCACTTATACATTTATATGGAGAATCAAATAAAATCGACAAAAACTTAGTATGCTACTGTCACCTTCAAATACCTACTTAGTTGTCATAAAACTGTCAGATTATATTGAAAGTTTTTAAATTCGAAAAGGTAGTTTCTAATAACAGAGAATTTAATGAAATTGTACCAATTTCACCATCAACTATAATTTTGAATGGGATACTTTCAGTGTTATTTTTGTTTTACTAGCCATAGTTACTTTACTTGTATTCTTTAAATTTGTGCAGTTGTAGAAAAAGTATAGTGTGCAACATGTGGGGAAAGTACTTTTCTCACTCGTGTGTTTGCGTCCCTCGCCCTTCTGGCTCGTGCCACACACTTCCACACTCTTGAGAAAAGTTGAACTTTACCCACTTGTTGCACAATATACTATTCCCGAACTAGTGCGGGAAAGTGACACTTTCAAAACTAAAACGCGTGCGAGAAAATGGGTTTAAACGCACGGTCGTAGAAAAAATACATTTATTAATTGTCTTCAAACATTATACTGGGAGGTTTGTGGTTCCTCCTCGCCGCCAGTACCCAGACAGTGTTGGACTCATCCCCACGGAGATGCCTACCAACCAAACCCACCTTAAACTCGCCGTTACTCCCGCCTTGGAATCACTACCCTAGCATACTTCAAGACGGGCGGCGGTCCTTCACACTCTCCTTCATATTCTTCCTTCGATCACTCCTACCTATCACATGCCATGTCGGGTCCTTCTCTTTCCCTAATCATGCTCTCTACTACGCCACTCATCTCCATCCATTCCTCCTCGCCCCTCAACATAATCTCCACCGTATTTTTCCAATACACCGCCTCTCCCAGTTTATTCTCTAACTTCTTCAAAACTTCCTCATTCTTCCAACATCTAAACACATGTCCCACATCATCCTCCACTTCACATCTCTCGCACACTCCAGTTTCTCTTTTCCCAATCTTGTGGAGGTAACCCACTCTCGACCCATTCCCTGTGAGAACCTGCTTCAAGAAGTATTTCACTTCCCCAAATTTCCGGTCCACCCAATTTCTCCTGGTCCCAATCGCTCCTTTTAGTTGAACACCTAAGACTTGCTAGGGTACATAAAAATTGGAGTAACGAAGAATGAGGCAAGATCATATGCTTAAGATATTTTGACAGTTTAATCGATTAAATTCATGTCTTGGTATATAGTATATATAAGTAAACCTCACCAATTTTGTGGGTGAATCGATTATTTTACCTGCGAGTATAGTATACTGCCAACATAATTAATTGATACAAAATTCCAGAAAACATTCAACAAAAAGTATAAATCCCGTTCATCTGATACCGAACGATTCCAAATCTTCCAAAAAAACTTAAGAGCAATCGAAAAACACAACGCAAAAGCAGACAGAGGTGATTCAACTTATTGGTTAGGAATTAACCAATTTGCTGATATGACCCATCAAGAATTCACAGATATATACACAAAGCCAATCCCCTACCAAAAACAAATTTCTAATGAAATCATACTGGGCGCTGTTTCTCCTACCGCCGAAATAGATTGGAGAGAAAAAGGAGCCGTCACTCCAATTAAAGATCAAGGCGATTGCGCATCTTGTTGGGCTTTCACTGTCGTAAGTTTTTTCGTAAATTACAATAAATTCGAAATAATTTACAATCTTTTTGTAGACCGCCACTATAGAATCAGCAATTTATTTAAAAACAAAAAAATTAACTTCCCTCAGCGAACAGAACCTTCTGGATTGTGATGTGAACTCGAGTGGATGCGACGGCGGTACCATGACCTCAGCCTTCAGGTGGATAATGAAAAATAAAGGACTGCAATTGGGTAATGATTATCCTTACGAAGCTCAAGAGGGTATTTGTAGATTCAATCAAAAGAAGACATTAGCTTCCATATTTAGTTACAAGTCGATAACGTACAAGAATGAAGCTGCAATAGAGAATGCTGTTTTGAAGCAGCCTGTTAGTGTAGCTCTGTGTGCTGGAGATTCGTTTCGGCATTATAAATCTGGTATGTATAACAATAAAAAAAGGGGATCTAATCCTTAGATAATCTATATATGTCTAATTAAATAATATTTTTTCATTTTCCGTTCACTCGTAGAAAAAATGTTGCACATATACACGGAAATTTCCTTTTCCGCACTAGAACGTATGTCCAGCTACGGTAACATGCAGAAAATAGTATCACATTCAGCACTATTCTTAGTTTTTTTTTTTTTTTGGCTTGGACTCACGTCATTCAGCCAGTACTATTCTTAGTTA
>CAJUYI010003696.1:388-21831 GCA_910591695.1 Galerucella pusilla | reverse complement strand
TTGGTTTGGGATATCATTAGATACATAATTCAACTAATAGCTCACTTTGTATTTAAATGGATTTTTGTTATTAATAATTGCTTGAATTTGATTTTACACACTTCATTCTTTGAAGGGTTATTGTGTTTGGAGTTTCTTCTGACTATTGATTGGTGATCTATTTTAATTAGATTTGGAAACAGGTTCTCATTATACCCTTAATCTTTTTCAGCATCATATGATTTGATGGGTTCTCATTAGACCTCAATATATCAAATTTATTTATAATTTATTTAGGAAATTCTCTTATTTGGTTTTGGGACATTACCAGATCAAACATTTTTTACAATAATTTTACTTTTATGCTCATGTTGGATAGCTTGAGTTCTGTGTCCACTTGAATTGTCATTTGTTAGTTTTAAATTGAAGTAGTGTCACTTCGTCTTTCGGTCCACTAACACGTGTTCGTGTAGTGGCTGAATAATTTTATTGAAATTAAAATGTTCATGATATGAAGACAGTTTAACCCCAATCAGGGGATAATTTTAAATTTTTTTTTCAAATTTAATGTAATTTTAACAGTAACGTTAATGTGTTGTAGACATTTGACTAGGTTTCTTGTTTAATATCTGACGAGTAAGTAATTCTTTACTAATTTCTTTTTAAAAATTTTCCAACGATTATTGCTTACTTGCAGGTATGGCACTGATGATGGCCTAACAGCCGAAAGCGCTTTGCAATTTTAAATACATTTTTACACACATTGATTAAAATGGACATGGAGTATCCTCTTCTTGCATATAGTCCGCAACTTTAGTTTATTAAGCCATACTACAGCTATTAATCTACTTTTCGAAAAAACGTGAAAAGGCATCATCTTCGAATTATTATGACAATCATCAACAAAACATATCCAGCCACCACTTTTTGTGCGTGGCTCTTTTGGAAAACTGAAATAAACTAATTTCATTTTACCCTGTTATTTCGCTTGTGGCAATTGTGACGCTCAGGTACCTACTTAGGTATCTTTGTTTATAATAGAAGTGTGGCGAATAAAAAATAGATTAATGTTTCCAACTTAAAAAAGCAAAATACACACTTTTATCATTATCACAAATATAATCAAGGTGCGTCTCGGGTTTCCACAGGAAGAATGAAATATTCAGTTATTTTATAATTGAAACATGGCTACATTGACATCTGTATCTGTATCTGTAAGAATTTGAAGGGTGGGTGACCCCCACAGCACTTAGGCCACAATTGGCCCATCGTGCATCCTTCCGAGGATTAGACTTCCTTCTGGCTCGTCATCCAGCCTACTTGTTTGAAGTAGGCGATAACGTCGCCGGAAGTAAGCTCCCTCATGCTGGCTTGTGTTAGCCTGTACTCGCCGAATACGGAAAACCTAAATTGAGAGAGTGTCGGACATTCACAAAGAATGTGTTCGACAATCTCATCTTCCTGTTCACATCCTCTACAGAGTGAAGTGTCAGACAGACCCAGTCTGTAGAGGTGTTTTCGTAGGTGGCAGTGGCCGATCAGAATACCCGTGGCTGTCCGAAGGTTCTGTCTGTTCATAGTCACGTATTTTTTGGCTACTTTGCTGTCCGGATACTGCAGCAGTTCCTTGGCAAGCCTGCCACCTTCTGCATCGTCCCATCTACCCTTAAACTTCTACATTGACATTATTAAGTGAGTAAAATGTAGATGCCATCACACTAAATATAGTTTATGGTAATCCACATTCCTACCTCATATCCACTATCGAAACGTGCCGCAAGATCGCACCACCATTGATCCACCAAAGTATGGCGATGTGTGTATCATATATTTTAATATTGAAGTAAAACACTTGCCATGTGATTGAGAACTAAACTTTATTTTTCAGTATCAGTCAAGTATAATTAATAATTTTACTTTTTACAATTTTGCCATAGGCGGCTCGTTAACATATTAAAAATATAAATGTTAATATGTCACATCTCCCATTGTATAATAAAAAAAAAAACTTTCATCTCAAATAAAAAGTAAACAAAAAGATTATAGTACTCAACTAATTCCTAAATCAAAGAAACATGATTAATACTAATTAATGAAAAAAAATTAAAAATAAAATAGTTTAAGTATAACCAAATCTTTCTGGTTTTTTCACTACTCTACCAGAAGATGTTGTTGGTGGCACATTATAAACCTCTGGCTCAAATAAAAAACTTAAATTATAGTCTTCATCTATTTCCTCCTTCTTCACTTTTGTTTTGAATTCTGTCTCGGGTTCTGACAAACCTTCAATAAACCTACGATTTCTTGTTATTTGATTTCCATTCTGTTTTTCTATTATATACGAACGTTCTCGAGGTTTATCAATTATTTTGCCAAACTCCCACTTAGAACCTGAATGATTTTGATAACGTACTTTATTATTTATTTCTAAAGGTTTCAAGTTTTTATAACAACGGTTATAATAAAATTTCTGCGATTCTCTTTTTGAGGTTAAAGTTTTATTATACTTATTAAAATTAATATTTTGAGGTTTAAGTGCTTCTTCCGTTGTAGGTAGTATATCCCTTAAATTTCTGGACAGCATGAGCTGAGCCGGCGAAAATCCACATTCCATGGGTGTATTTCTATACATAAGCATAACCAACTCAATGTCATTCCTCTCTTCAATAGCTTTTCTAAGCAATTTTTTAATAGTTTGTTTTGTTCTCTCCACCATACCGTTGGACTGTGGATAATGTGAACTAGTAACTATGTGTTGAAAATCCCATTTTTTTGAAAACTCTTTGAAAAACATAGAAGAAAATTAAGGTCCCCCATCAGAAATTAATATAGCTGGAATTCCAAACCTACTAAATAATGTTTTCAAAATATTTATAACAGTGTTGGAATGTGCATTTTCTTCTAATTTTATCAACTCAACCCATTTTGTATAGTAATCAACCACTAGCAAGAACATCTGACAACCTAAATACAATATATCTACACCTAATTTATACCATGGAATTTCAAGTATTTCATGCTGTTTTAACTCCTCTCTTTGATTATTTACTCTATATTTAAGACAAATTTTACATTTTAGTACAGTTTTTTCAATTTCTGTATTCATTCCAGGCCAGAAAAAAGATTGTTTAGCTCTATTTTTACATTTTATTATTCCTAAATGACCAAAGTGTATTTTTGGAACTTTAGTTCTTTATGCCAGGTTATGTTTGAGCGACCAGGGGTCGCGACGCAAAAGATCTGACCGTTACGCGTTACGTTACGAAACGTTATGTTACATTTCTTCGTTATGTGCCTTGCTTTTGCGTGCTTGTGCCTCCTTAGTCTCTCTCTCTCTCGTTTACGAAGCAGCGATTCATAATAATAAATATGCTCCTACCCGGATTTGAACCCGGGCCAGCCGCGTACAATGCAAGCATTCTAACCACTGAACCACCGATGCTATATTGAAATTCTATGCAAAGCTGGTATTCGCAGTGCTAGTGATCTACTTGAATTTGTTCGGATAAATTTTTACTATTACTTCCATAATTTGTTTTGCGCGATTAAGGGGTCTAGCACATTTATTTTTCGAAATACAGGGTGATGAAATTTTGAAAACTTGAATGTTTTGATTCGATAACTTTAAAATGGATGGATGAATTGATTTGACATTTGGCAGGTTGTTTTTAAATGTAAAATGGCATGTTTTGATAGAAATAGTAGTTTGTGCAACTAGTGTGGATATGATGGCCATATCGCACGAGGACAAAGTTTGGTGCGATATGGACAATCCACACGAGTCAAACAGCATATTTTTTCTACGACCCACTTAAGAAAAAAATCTAGAAAATAAAAATTTCTATAAACTGTAATATAAATTCAAATTGAAAGTGTAACAATTAAATTTCATGTTTCCACTAATTTTTTTGTGGTAAACTTACAGTTGTTGAATGTCCAATTTGTATAATGCTACGGTTTCCCTTTTTAAATATACGATGCTGTTATAAGTAGATGTTGCCAGTCGGACTCCCTCATGAAGGGTACCGTACCATTATCTGTAATAATGAATATTCTGCTAAATATTTCAAACGTCTACCTGTTGTCGTTATTAATATCAAGCAGAATAATTATTTGAAAATAAAATTAACAATAAAAAAAAACTTCCTCACGGGGAATCGAACCCGGGTCTACCGCGTGAGAGTCCGGTATGCTTACTACTCTACCACCAAAGAATATGCAAATCGTTTATCTATAACGTCAAATGTATCACATAATTTTTGCTTAAAAGGAACTAAAGTTCCTACCGTGTGTCCCGCGACATGTTCTACCTTTTTTCTATAATCTGTGACCTCAAATCTCTGGGTACAATTATTTGATTTCCTTTAAATAAAAGACCAATGCTTTCAACAATCTCATTTCTAAACCTGTAATAATCTTTGATCAAATCTGGTACTTTTTTAATACCTTTATTAGGCCAACCATTTTTTATAAATGTTTTCAATAAAAACATTTATGGATCTTCACTCGTAAGTTTTACAAATTCACGAAATTTTTTATCACTGAATTTACAATTATTTTCTATAACACATACTTCTCTATTATCATCGAGTGATATTGAATTTTCATTATTTTTAATGTATGCTCTAGATAAAGCATCGGATAAAAATAAATCTTTGCCTGGCTTATAAATTAGTCTAAAGTCGAATTTTTCTAATTGAAGTACCATACGCTGTAATCTTGCAGGACATTCAAATAATGGTTTTTTAAAAACTCCTAACAACGGTCGGTGATCAGTTTCTACTGAAAAGGTGCGCCCATAGATATATTCATAAAATTTTTGACATCCAAACAAAATAGCTGCTAATTCCTTCTCAATTTGTGCCCACCTTTTCTGAGTTTCAGTCAAAGCTTGTGAAGCATAGGCACAAGGTAAACCATTTTGCAGTAAACAAGCACCGATTCCATTTTTCGATGCATCCACAGAAATAACAGCTGGTTTATTTAAATCATAATATTGCAAAACAGGAGCTTCGATTAATTTTCTTTTCAAATTTTGAAATGATTCAGTATGCTGGTTAGTCCAAACAAACATATTATTCTTTTTTATGAGCCCTCTCAATGGCGAATTTAAATTTGATAAATTTGGTATATAACGGCCCACATACGTAATCATTCCAAGAAACCTCTGTACATCTTTTTTATTTCTAGGTATGGGCATATTTTTTATTGCTTCTATTTTATCTAGTCCTGGATAATAACCTTCTGATGTTATTTTGTGACCCATAAAAGATATCTCAGTCATTAGAAATTTACATTTCTTTTGATTAAAAGTTATATTATGAAATCTGGCTTTTTCAAAAACTTGTTTTAAACGTGCATTATGTTCAGCTAATGTTTTACCCCAAATAATAAGATCATCTATATATAAATCAACTCCTTCTATATCAAATATGTTTTTAAAATGTTTATGAAAAACTTCAGGAGCCGATTTTATCCCAAAAGGCATTCTTAAAAAGCAATAGCGCCCATATGGTGTTCCAAAAGTGCATAATTTGGCACTAGAATCATCGAGTTTTATTTGCCAAAATCCGCTAGTGGCGTCCAACTTACTAAAATATTTAGCACCTGTCAATTTTGAAATGATTTGATCAAGGGTTGGTATTTGATAATATTCTCTTTTTATAGCTAAATTTAAATCACGCGGGTCCAAGCAAATACGGAGTGATCCATCATTTTTTCGTAAAATTACTAATGAGTTAACCCAATCTGTTGGCTCGTTTACTTTTTTAATTATATTTTTTTTTTCTAATTCATCCAAAGTATTTTTAAAATCATTTTCTAATGGAATAGGTATTTTGCGAGTGGGGTGAACTACTGGCTGAACATTTTCCTTTAATTCTATTTTGTATTCTACATTTAAACACCCTATACCCAAAAACCTATCATTATATTCCTTTATTATAGCTCTACAGTTTTGTATGAATGGTTCTTCAATTACATCAATTTGTTTTGCATCAAAATTTTCAATTTCATCAATACGTTTTATTAAATTTAACTTTTGACAAGCCTCCAAGCCAAGTATACACTCTAAATTCCAATTAACTACAAAAAATTCTAATATTGCAGTTACATTTTTATATTTACAATGCAAAAAACATTTACCAATAACAGGAAGAACATTATTAGTATATGACTTTAGTTTTGTTTTGGTTTGAATAATTAAATTGTTTGGTTTTAAATTTTTCAATTTATTAATAGATATAAGATTAGCCTGGGCTCCTGTGTCCAATTTAAAACATACAGTTTCTTTATTATTTAGTAATAAAGAAGCATACCAAGAATTATTTTTTGATGATTTGTGATCGACACTGTACACATAAACACAATCATCGTCACTTTCATCTTCATTTTCTTCCACATCAACCTCATATACTTTTCTTTTATTGCACATTTTTGAAAAATGATTATAAAAACCGCACATTTCACACTTTTTCCGATATGCCGGGCAATGGTACTTTCCGTGTTTACTTCCACCACACCTGTAGCAACAACCTTGACCTTGATACTTTTTTTGGTTGGTAAATTTTGTATTGAAGTAGCTCGGAGCCGTTCTCTGTTTGTTGCTTGACCACTGTGCTTGTGTCTGCGCATGACCCTGCTGATTTCCCATTCCTTTTTTCTGAGAATGGGGGTAAAATTTATTACTTTTTTGCACTTTTTGTGAGTGTGAACCACTTTGACCTCTTTGAAGGACATTAATTTGGACACTAGCACCTGCCTTTGAAATAATAGTTGACTGCTCTCTGGAACTTTCTACTGATAAGCAAAACTGAACAGCTTCATTTAAAGTTTTTTCATCATCCTGCAGTAATCTTTCTCTCAGATTTTGACTGTCAAAATATCTTTAATAAGACTATTTTTCAAGTCACCAAATTCACAAGATTTTGCTTTATTTTTAAGATCAGTGGCAAACTGTTCTATTGTTTCCCCTTCTAATTGCTTTCTACTAAAAAATTTGAATCTTTCATACGACAAATTCTTTTTTGGCATAAAGTGAGCCTCAAACTGATCTAGCACTGCTGATAATTTATTTCTTTCATCATCATTTATGAAGGTAAAAGTATTATAAATGGACATACCTTATTCTCCTATGTAGTGAAGTAATTGAGCAATTTGTACTTTTGCGTCCTTTTTACTGACTTCCGAAGCTATAAGGTAGTTTTCAAATTTCTGGCGCCATAACCTCCAGTTTTCTGACAAATTTCCAGTGAAATTCATTGGTGTGATTCCTCTGTAGTCTCCCATGTTATTTCAACTTTTCCTCTAAAACTTCTTTGTTTTTTTTTTTTTTTCTATTTCACTTTTTTTTCTGACTGCGCCATATCATATATTTTAATATTGAAGTGAAACACTTGCCATGTGATTGAGAACTAAACTTTATTTTTCAGTATCAGTCAAGTATAATTAATAATTTTACTTTTTACAATTTTGCCATAGGCGGCTCGTTAACATATTAAAAATATAAATGTTGATATGTCACAGTGTGTACAGTTGGTTCGGTGAATCTATTCCCATGCGTCATAATTCATATACAAACGCAATACATCAATACATTAACTTACACGCAGTTCGTAGATTGATGTTTCAAGTAGGATGTGGCTAAAATGACGGTGTGCGTTATTTATTATTAAAGCTAGATATTTGTAAATATTTCACAGCCATTTAGCGATATGCTACCTAAACCTTTAGTTTGAAAAAACTGTTAGTATTCCAGAGTTTTATAGGGTTATTTCGCAAATTTCCTTGCATAAGAGTTAGAATTAATAACAATTTCCTCAGTAGAAACTTTGCAAATCAGAATTGCCTTTTTAGTGTTATGGCTGGCAACCATTACTATTGGGCCGTCCCACCCATACGGTTCAACAATGAAAAATAGAAATATTATGGGTTGTGCAAATAAATAATGGATATTTTAAATACAATGTATATTTAAGACTCATAAATATATACAATAAATTTCATTTAATTTTTCTCATAGAATCAGAGCTATCACCAGTATTTATATGTATGGTAATTGGTTGAATGCTAATATCAATTATATTTTGCTCTCGGGCATACCACTTTTCTATAATTTCATGAGTATGCCTAACACGTTTTTCCTAAATTTGTTGATCACATTGTTGCAGTGCCTCTTTCCACATATTTATAGCAGAGCTATCTGAATACCCATCTTTACCAATATATTTATTGTAATATGACTTGCAATTTGCCCAGATTAATTCAATAGCGTTGAATTCACAATGATATGGCGATAGTCCCACCACTTCATGACCATGTTCAATTCAATTCAATTCAATTCAATAATTTATTGCTTCTAAAAAATATACATTTTCATAGCAAGAGTGAACAAATAAAATATAATACATTCAGTAAAAAAAAATAAAAAAAATATACCTATATATACATACAATCACATACATATATACATATACACATGTATACATAATATACATAATATACCCATATAAACTGTGTAAGAGTAAGGAAATATTTCAAGATTATTCATTCAAGACAAATGCTCGGAGTTTTAAAACATTTTGAATGTGAAATGCTATAGCTTTTGCAGAGTTAATAGATAAATTATCCAATGCAAGGAGTAAGGAATTTGGACTTTGCAAGAATGTCAAGTCAGGGGGCTTCATAGAGCTACATATTGGGCATTCTAATAGAAGATGATAGATGGTTTCGGGAAGCCTTTGATTACAAATTGTACAGATTTCGTCCGGATTAATACGATATACCGCTCCCCTACAAGAAAATTTTATCATGTAATTGTTAGAAAAACGCAATTGAGCTATTGTTCTGGTGATATGGAGTGGAAGTCTCAAATGGAGGAAGTTTTGTGCAGATGTTGATATAGAAAATTTTTTAAATATTGTTAAGAAAGATGAGTTATCTAGAAGGTTACAATCTTTGGTAAAAAGTTTATTTCGGAGACGAACTAGAAGATCTTTTTTGTTGTTTCTAATATTGCAATATGTAATGTTGTCCCAAAAATTCAAAGCATCAATTTGACAAAAGATTTGTTTAATTTGAAGGGCCCAGTTATACCTTTTATCGCACTCTTCTAACTGTAATTGTCTTTTGAAACAAATTTTTGGTAGTCTTGTGTTATCCATTAATAATATCTTTAAAAGCCAGTTTAATGCTAATTTAAAAATGTTGTATAACAATTTTACGCGGCCGGTTTCAAGCCTCAGTGCGAAGTCAGGGGAGTTAGCAGGTAGAAGGAGAACCCTTTTCAGGAATGTGGTTTGAATTTTTTCCAGGGCATCAGTATAGCGTAATCCCCAAATTGGAATGCCATTGCTCATGGTACTTAAAACTAGCGAATCAAATAGATGCATGCGTGTAGTCCATGAATCAATTTTAGCTTTAGCCATTACTGGGATTACAGCGCCTATGGCTTGTGTTGCTTTTGCTATAGCCGATTCAGACATTATTCGAAACAGAGAAGGAGATGAAAAGGTGACACCTAGATATGTGTATGATGAGGTTAGATCTAACCGATTAGAGTTAAATGTGAAGTAATGATTATCTCGCATATGATAAGTACCTCTCGAGAAACACATGATTTTGGTTTTCTCAGTATTGACTGATAAGATATTATTAGATGAGTATACTTCTAACATTTTAAGTTTGTTGCTTACATCAACTTCAGAGTCTGCCAAAATCACTAAATCATCCGCATATAATAGCATAAGAAGGTCATTGCTGTTGTCGATGTTAATGCCAACAGGCCCACTTTCCCTGAAAAAGTCTTCAATATCTGCTAAAAACAATGCAAAAAGAAGAGGGCTAAGAACTTCCCCTTGAAGAACACCAGTGGTTATGTTATGCGAACTTGTGTATTGTCCATTGCATTTGACACGCATATTTGCATTAATGTAAAAATTTCTACAAATACTGATCAGTTTGGAACTTATACCAAGTTTAAATAACTTATTCCATAAAAGGGAGTGATTTACACTATCAAATGCGCGTTTAAAGTCCACGAAAATAGCAAAAACCTTACGTCTACGAAGGCGAAGATGCAATTGTATAGCAGAACTTAGGACAAATATATTATCGTTACAGCCACGCTCACGACGAAAACCCGATTGACATTCTGGGAGGATGTGACATTCTTCAGCCCATGTTGATAACCTGTCAAGTATTATATGCATGAAAATTTTGGCAATACAGTTAACGAGTGCAATGCCCCTGTAATTAAAAGGATCCTCTATCGGGCCCTTTTTGTGGAGCATAATCATAACCACGTCACTCCAGTTTTTAGGAATTACGAGAGTATCTACGATGGAGTTAAATAAGGAGCATAAATAGAGAACCCAATTATTAGGTAAGGATTTAATTAACTCATAGGTAATACCATCTAGTCCGCTAGATTTGTTGTTTTTGCACGAGTTGAATACAGAATAAATTTCAGAAGTTGTGACCGGGTAATCGAGAAACGGGTTCCTAGCATCAAAAAATTCAGTATTGTCAATAGCAGAGACAGGATAAAAGTTTCTGTAAAATGATTCCCAGGTTTCAACTCGTAGGTTAGAAGATCGAGAAAAGTTACAACGATAGTCTTTAATGGTTTTCCAGAAAATTTTAGAGTCTCTGCAATTAGATAGTGTTTGTATAATATTTTGGTCATACTGTTTTTTCTTATTAGCGGTCAACTTTTTGTATTCTTTTTTGGAAGTTAAATACACATCTTTTAAGTGATTGTCATTAAATGAGTTTTGTTTACAACATTTTAAATTATGAAGGACTTTTTTCTTTAGTGATATACATTCTTTATCAAACCAAGGGTTCTTAATATGTGCCTGCGATCCTTGTGAAACAAACTGCACAATACCCAAATCAGTGGCGGCATCATTAATTGCAAGTATAAGATTCTCATGAGATTTTTCTACGTCTGAGATAGGTATTACACGAGGAGAATTCTGTAGAAGTAATTTATAGGGTAATATTAAGTGATCTGGTAATTTAAACAATTTGGTAAGAACTTCTTGGCTATTTATGTTAGGAGGAGAATGTAAAAAGTCGAGGTTTAGAGAACAACAAACTGGAAAATGGTCTGATGAATCAAACAAATTATTTACATAAAAATCCCTTATCATGGAGAGATGCGGGTTATTAACCCAAACGAAATCTATAGTACTTTTGCCCAGAACATTCACTAAAGTAAATTTACCAGGGCGGTCCGAAATACTTCTACCGTTTAATAAAGAAAATCCGTTAGTATTCATGAAATCTATTAGTTGCCGTCCCCTTGAATTTATAGTTTGATCTAATGATATTCTAGTGTCAAACAGATTAGTGTTTTCAAAAATTTCAAGAATTTCATGACCATGTTCTCGTAGTAACTCATCAATTTTATACACGTTTCCTTTTCTATTCATTTTTGCAATTTGTAACAATTCAGGTTTTGTAAGTTTTGTTTCAAACTTGATGTTGTTTGTTGTCAACCAAGTAGCAATCTCATTTTTTGTCGAATTAGTAGAAGGTTGCTATTCTAAAAGAACACTATGATATGGAGCATTATCAATAACAATATAAGAGATAGCTCTTCTAAGTTGGGAATTAATTGAGTACTTATCTACTTCATATAAATATTTCATTGTTCATTTCTCCATGGTAGTCAGCTAAGTACTCTAGATTTTGAACAGAATAATAAACTTGCTTCAGAGACAAATCCTTTGGTAGAACCAACATGAACAATTATAAAACGTTTACCATCATAACCATCTGGTTTACGTACACTTTTAGTGCTGTTGTCTTGCCAAGAATATGTCCTCCATTTCTTTTTTCTAACTAAAAATACTCCAACACATTTATAACCAGCTCCTGTGCGTTTTTCCAGGCAAGTAGTATGTGAATAATTTCATACATGGGAAAAGATTCACCGACAGAACTGTAACCATCAATTATGAATTCCCATATTTGGTATGGTACCACTGTTATCAAGCCACTTTTCAAGACAACTGTTATCAACTTGTTTAAAATGTTATGTTTACTTTTCAGATTGTGTACGTTAATAAAGAATCTCCAACTTACATCGAACATGGAAAAAAATGCGAGTTTGTCGTAACTTCATTTGACAATCCTTCTGGTTATTTGAAAAATCCTCTCCATTCGTTACCGCCGAATACAACATGCCATTACCATTTCCGAGGACAATCAAGAGATATCATTTGGATTTCGTTCATCAAATATCACGTAATTAACGAACGACTTACAGATTTCAATACAGGAGACTGTAACGTCGAACTGCAGATTTGGGACGGTGATATTACCAGTCGAAATACAGTACCGCTAATGGGTCAATTCTGTAAAGATGACAAACCGAGGTTATGCGATCACACTTTATTAAAAAATTCTACTAGAATAACTAGACCGTGTGGATTAACTGAGAGTTATGTAAGCACTAATTCCGACTTGACAGTATCTCATTCGATAAAATACGGCAGCGTATTATATCCGGTGAACTTTGTCATGAGATATGAATTTGTGGATTTGTCACAAGAAGGAATTCAGATGTCGAAAAATCCATGTGATAGACTTTTTAGAAGCCCGAACGGTAGATTTTATTCTCCCAAAATAACTTTCCTTTTCGGAAGAGGAGGAAAGGAAGATTTAATTTGTACATACCAATTCGAATCCACCGAACAGCAAAGACTTAAAATTACCTTTAACAAAGCACAATTTGGATCAAAAACTTGCCATTCTTTCTATGATCAGGACGCTAATAGATGGGAATGTAAATCTCAGAAATCCGATGTGGGGGTGGCTTACATACAGATTTCTGAGTTTCCTTGGAAAGACATCGAGTTGCGAAGAGATTGTTTATGCCATAATATATCCGAACCTTTCACTGTTGTAACGAAAACTTCCTTTAAAGTAGTTATTAAGTTTGTTGTACAAAAAATGAAAATAATAGAAGATTACAACAATTATTTTTTCGATGCCAACTTCGAATTCATACCAAACGATAACAACTGCTTCAATCCGTGGAACAATCGAAGACTCAAAGGATCCAGTGGTGAAATAACAATCAGAAACGGTGAACATTCTTTAGATAAATCCGAAGGGTTAGTGTACAAAAATCAGAGCGTACGATATTGCTTGCAGCAGCCTTGGTTAATCGAACCCGAAGAGGACGGAAATTTTATTTACTTGAAAATTAAGGGGTCGAAGAAAAGAGACACAAGGTTATGTCCCAGTAAAAATAGGATACTCGTTTATCCTGCTGGGAAGTCTGAAATCGTTCACGTTATATGTCCATACTACGAAGGTACAGATGATGTGGTAGAAATGTTTTCTGAAGGTTGGATTTTTTATACTTACCAGAAGACACAAAATAAAAACTCTAGAAGTTTTATAATAGAGTTTGCTAGAAAAGAGAGTGGAAATTTTGCCGTGACGTGGATGGAGGTGTCCAAAAATCCTGCGTTAGCATTACCTACTTCCATGTTGATGATAGCTCCTCCTGAGTGTGCGCATAGGTAAGTTACAAATCTTTTCAATCATATATTCATTTTTCTTGGTTTATGCCTGATTGTGAATTGAACTTTCCAACTGAAAAGTTTGCGTTAGCTAGTTGAGCGGTGTCTATCACATACAAAAGAAGATTGGTTCTATCTCGTTTGGTGTCGATGCAGCTTGAGACTATTACTTTGTTTGAAAATACTTGTTTCGTCAGTACACATTTCATTTGAATTTATCATTATTATTTATAGTATTTTGAAGACAAGACAAGATATAAGTGTATGTAATTAACTAGAGGTCAATAAGCAGATCAGGAGGTGGATCAGCTGGCAACCCTGACACAAGCTTCAACTCCAACTGATAGGTTGTCCTCAAGAATAGTATGGCCGACCTGTCAGTAAGGTGTTGAATGGTACTCTTCACAAGTTTCCTCGTAATCGACTTTTTTTAAATTCACTTGGATAAAATACACTGCACATGGGGATCCCAGATGCAATTTAATTTTTCAAGAACATTTATGGGACAAATATCGGAATAACAGTCAGAGTTCAATTATTGAGCAGACCATATATAAAATTATAAAGTTGTCAACTTTTTTGAAGGTGGATGAAGAAAAATTCAAATTAATTTCAAAAGGTAGAACAACCCACGATAACGAGAGATTATTTACCCGACAGATTCCACCCTCCAAGTCAAATTTAGTAGTTGAGATGCGCATGCGACCAAGCAGCCTTTAACCTTTTATTCGTTGTGACTGAATGTGAGCTGATTGGCGCAGTTGGTAAGGTATTGAGCTTAGAACTCAGAGGTCCTAGGTTCAAAACCCGGTTAGGGCCTGGGTTTTGTGTTT
This sequence comes from Galerucella pusilla, assembly GCA_910591695.1. NCBI lineage: Eukaryota > Metazoa > Arthropoda > Insecta > Coleoptera > Chrysomelidae > Galerucella > Galerucella pusilla. The sequence goes on along the minus strand of CAJUYI010003696.1, from coordinate 7,481 downwards.
TTTTTTTTAGTTTATTTCTTATTTTCTGATATTTTTATACATAGTTACACTTTGATCAACCGGGTTTGGGTCTGGGTTTTCTTGTTATTTTTTTTAGTTTTCTATTTCTTATTTTCTGGTATTCACATATTTACTTCAATATTGTTATGTTACTACTAAATTTGGCAACGTTGGAATATGTCGGAAAAATAAGCTCTCGTCCCACGATACACATGCATTTTCGCCGCAGTGCACCTTTTTGGGGCTAGAAAATAAGAGTTTTTGAAAATTTTCCTAGATTTTTCGAACAATCATTTTTGAACGTCATAGAGTCTGACCCGATCTCCTATGATTCTACTATAAAATGTAACAAATGGCGTACAGTTTCAATTACGGTTTCAGGGGGTAAAAATTAAATGTTCAGTTTTCCACTGCGCATTTCTGCACAAGAGGAAATGTACACTATAGTGCTGGAACCGATGGTGACATGATAAACCATCGTTCTGAATGGGTTTTCTGCTGTTTCAAATCGCGATACTTTTATCCCATGGGCTCATAGTCTATTATGTCAAAGAAAGAAATATAGCGCTAAAAAGTCAAGCCGAACGAATGGCGAAACCAGCCGAAACTGATACTTTTCTGTCATTTGGTGTGTGTATTGAAGGGTGAACAATAAAAACATCTGATATTCGATGTACATTTTCATTAGTAATTCACTAGAATTAATAAAACAGCTCTTTCGAGATAAGAATTCCGAGTAGATGCATTTATTTATATTTGGTGCATTTTGCCAAGGTTTCAAAATAATTAAGTAAGTTTGCATTGTTCACAATCACTCAGATGATTTTTGATTTCACAAAAATAATAATGAGGTTGATTCTCTTATTTTGGATTCTTTTTCAGTAAAAAGTAGAAAAGCCAAATATGTCAAGAATTAATAACCTCATTCAATCCGCAAAGAAAAGTTTAATAATTACACAAAAGACTCTATGGAGAAGCCGCAATAGTGGAAGAAATATATTTTTTCTTTCCAGAACTCTCAAAAGTTTATCAAACTATAAATCACTTGAGGGATTTATCTTTTAGTCTGGTTCGAACTTTAATGCGATAAACTTTTCAATAACCATCTAATCTGTTATGTTTCACTTTTTTTCAGCTCCTACAATTATTTTTACCATTATTAGTAAAAAAAATTAAGATTTATTAACTTCTTTTCAAGCTGAATTATTTTAAACTAAAAAAGCTAGGCTACAATACAGGCAATTTTTTTCAAACTCCTGAAACAGTAATTATTGTTTCTTCGCATTAACGGGAGTGTGGTAGGAGACATTTCCAGGGAGGTATTGATTTTTACATGCGACAAGCGCACTGACGAGTATGCGCTAAGCCTGATGTAGGAAAGTGTAAGCCTGCTGGCTTTTCTGAATCTTTTGCTGAAAGCGAAATTGACTTTAAAACCACAGAGATTTTAAAGGATTATAATTTGAAAGCAATAAATGGATTCATTTAAATACATGGGTTACACGATAATTCTTATCTCTGCGGTTTGGTTTATACAAGGCTTGTTGTGGGATTTCTAGTGTCTCTGAGTGTATCAGAATGTGATCTGGCACTTAGCTGAAGGAGCCTAGACTCAGTAACCATCAAGACATTTTTTTTTCATTTCAACTACATACCTGTCGTAATCAAGTGAACTTGAAAAAAATAACGCTACTACCTAGTCTTTGTAGGTCTTTCCAAAGTTTTTGAGAAAACTTTGTGGCGCCCATTGCCTTTTCTCACAATGTTTAATTAGTATTACAATAGCTCTACATCATGTTATCCGATTAGACTATTCTCTGCAATTAACTCTAGGTTCATATAAGAACCCACGCTTTAGTAAACCCTGAGAAGTCATTAAGTTTTATGTTCTCACAACTACATATTCTATGAAGTGTGTTGCACTCCGATAAGTTTAAAAGTTTAAATAAGATATTATTGACCAAATATCTTCTTCATCGTAGTAGATGAGGAAAAATGCAAGAAAAATTTCAATAGAATAATCGAAGGAGAGTTCAGTGCAATTTATTTTTAGTGCGTTCAGGTTAGTAAATATGACATACCTAAGACTTAAGAAATATAAAATGGGTCTCTTATGAATTTCGTGTTTTCTGTATCCTTTCCTAAAAGTCTTCCACCTGATATGATAAGACCGATAAGACGCATCATTTCTACTACATGGTGAAATGAAATGTCGCCGTAAAGCTATATCCAGAAAGTCTTATTAAAAATTAAACCTTCCGTATATTCTAAGTATAACCATAAGCGTTTTCGATTATTTCCTTTCGGCTGCTAGTAGCAGCTCATAGTGACTGAATTCCGTTCGTTTATTACCGGGCGTGACGCCTAGTCTTACCTTCCCCTTGCCCCTCAAGCACATACCGAAAAGTGTGAGCTTCAAGCCACGGACATTAAATATTTGACGTTTGTCCGGTTTGACGTTTATTTAAAGGTTAAGATTGTGCCGATTACGATTTAATACGATTTAAACCTTACAAATAAGGGTTTTTTAGCGAGCTGCTGGTTAAAACCCAGCGGTTACTTGCGGTAACAGGCGGTTATTCACGTTTTAAAACAAAAGTGGGGGTTATAACCACTGCCAGTTACCCACCTATGGACTATGGTAACTGAAGTTATTACCGCGGTCACTGATTTGACATTTTGGTATTTACCGTTCGTGACAAAAAATTGATCGGTATTAACTTTTTATGACCAGTCACTCGCTAAAAAAACCTTTATATCTCATTTAAAAACCAGGAGGAGTAATTTGAATTTAAGTTGGCAATTCTGTAGACCTCTGATTTGTCAGATTCTGCCCAGTTTCACACCAGACTTTGTAATATTGACATCAGCTGATAGAGATAGTTTTCATTTTTGATAGTTCTGACAGATAGATATACTTAATTTGTCATCGCATTCGCTCTTGTTATTTTATTATTTTCACTTATACCTCATTTAAAAACCAGGAGGAGTGATTTGAATTTAAGTTGGCAATTCTGTAGACTTCTGATTGGTCAGATTCAGCCCAGTTTCACACAACACTTTTTAATATTGACATCAGCTGATAATTTTCATTTTGATAGTTCTGACAGATAAATAAATAAATATTGGATGAAAAACCAAAAATATTCTGAAGCAGTGGGTACATTATTACTTTACATTTTTTTAAAGTAGTAAAGTCGATTTAGCGAGAATTAAGGGAATAATGAAGTAGAGGAACATTATATAGTGCAGAAAATATTGGTGGAATACCAGGACTTTTGAAAAATTGTGATGAGTGAATAAAAAATGTCGTTCGAAGAACAAAAATGTTATCTGTGCTGGACAAAATTTTGCAAGCTTCAAAGAAACGTTCAGACTTTCTTGAAACAAATAAAATTTATCTGTGTCACCTTTTGACGTGTCAAATGTAGGTACTATTTATTTGTTATATACATATTTGGGAAGAAATCGTCAAAGTTCATCGGAAGAACATGCCATGGAAGATATAAAACAATACAGAAAAGAATGGGTTTGGTAGAAAATACATTATTGGTTTTTGAAGTTAAAAAGAATGAAAAAGGTATCTCAGAAGTATTTGAAAAGTGGTTTATTACACTTAGTTCGGCAACATAAAGATAACTGTTGGTAATGTTTGAATTAATACAGCATATTGCTCTACAATGCTATTAATTTTGTAGTATTGTTATTGCCAGAACATATTATCAATTATCATATTATTTTCAATTTAATTGTAATACATATAATTAAAGTAACTTGACTATCTGTAATTCTCCACCATCAACAATGACCATAATTTGTTTGTTGTCGATGTGAATCTGAATCTTCTTATGTTTGAATAAGAAACGAAACAGGAAAAAGTCTTACATTTTGTTTAATGCGCAGGTACATCTGAAAAATATACTGCAAATCAGAGGAGAAATCGACTTATGACTAATGTCTTTGCTATTAAGGCATATTTAATATATTTGGAACACGACTGTTGACTACGTTTTCGGAACACACCCTTTAGTAACTAATCTAGTAACTTTTAGTGGTGTGAGTAAGGCTTTTCAAATTACTCCTCCTGGTTTTTAAATGAACTATAGTTTCGTTGAAACTGTTCCTTTAAAACCTCCAGTAAGCATTTGTATTAAATATCTGCAATTATGGATACTTCTACTTCGAGTACCAGCTCCTCGCTCAGTCCGGTAAAACAATATAAATGGTGAACTTATAGGTCATTTAGGAGCGACAAAAATAAAATACATTCATATTATATCTACAATTTCTCAAGCAATTGGTAAGATTATTACTTTTATATTAACTTGGTATTGAATGCTCATCATTTTTCTTATAGGAGTAGTAGAGTCAACGATTCATTAAGAGGAACAAAATAAAGTTCAGCAAATATTAGTGGAATACCAAGATATACCAAGAATACTGTGATAAGTGAATGAAAAATGATGTTTAACAAAAATGAGTTATCTATACTGGATAAAATTTTGCAAGCTTTGGAACAAATTATATTCAACTGTGTAATCCTTTGAATAAATGTACTATTTGTTTATTATATGCATTGTATCTTTACTCATTTGGAAAGATATCGTCAAAAGTCTATGGAGGTTATAAGCTATCGAAGCTTTAAAAAATATATAAGAGAATAGGTTTTGTGAAAGTAAAGTGAAAATTATAAAATAATTTAAAAAACTAACTTATTAATTTCTATTTTATTGCATTCAGTTATTTGCTTATTAAAAACAGCTATATTAGAGTGATGTTCTAATTTATATCAAACAGGACAAAGTTTTACGTGTGACAGAATAATACCCGTCTATTTAACACCTAAATAATCTACTAGACTGAAGAAAAATCGACTTATGACTATGCGTGGTTGATTTCCTCATCAATCAAGGCATATTTAATAGATTTGGAACACGACTGTTGACTACTTTTTCGGAACACACCCCTCAGTAACTAATCTGGTAACTTTTAGTGGTGTGAGTAAGGTTTTTTCAAATTACTCCTCCTGGTTATTAAATGGACTATAAAAATATCTAAATATGCAAAATTTTATTATCAAAAACATTATAATTGAAAACTGTTTTTCTAGCAACACAGGAAATTCATTGGCATTGGCACATGTCAGGTGGTTTTGAGGATCCTAAAAAATCGTATTCGATTTGCTCAAAAGTCGTGACGACTGAGGCGTCACGCACAAGTGCTTGAAGCCCAAATAATCGAAAGCAGCACATATAAAAAAACGACTAATTGGCGCCTGTCAACAATTATCAAATGTCAAAATGAACTGTCATGTTTAGTACGTCAGCGGTGCACCCTTAAAATAACGCATCCGCCGTCGGAGGCATCTTGCAGAAAATGGGAAATGTTACCTTCACTAAAAATGTGCGACTTTTTTTTGGCTGGTTACCTTCAGAATGACGTTTCAAGAACTCCAGCAAATTTGTATTCTTAATGTCAATATTTCTTTTTAAGCTCAATTCATAATATCATAATTTATAATATCGAGTATAAACTCCACAAGGTTGAATTCTTCAGTTCCTTTTTTCTTGAAAATAGGTGAGCAAAACTTTTTCGTTCAAATGGGTGATCCTTTTCGGTTCACACCATAAATTAAATTTGACATAGGACAAATCATAATATACAGTTGTCAGAACCAAACATGAGCCCCGGAAAATATGCGAACTAAAATAAGGTCATCGCAAGCAGCCAATCAAGAGCCAATGTTAACGATTGTCCATTAGTAATTGTTAAATATAATCGAAATAATATGACCGAGTGATTTCATCAACATACATCATTTTATTTATTCTGTATCAGTGTTGTCGATACGAGGATGATTATCCGATTTTTAGACAATTTCACTAATTTGGAATCAATAGTTTTTCGAATATTTTGCAGAAGGTATATATAAAATGGCTATTGTTTTTGGAGATCTTACATATTGACGGGGGTCGAAGACTTTATTTAGATAACCAATGTGTCCTTTTGGTAATTTTGACAAATTCTTATAATTTGAATAGTAAATTCGGGTAATTTTCATTTTTGCATCGGCAACAGTGGACTGTAACCAGTTCATATTTTGTTGCATTCCATAGAAACTTGACCCTTCTTTTTTTATGACATCAATACAGTTATGTAATTAGAAAATATAGACATTTAGGGCGAACGGTAGTTTTAGTTTTGGTCCAATATAAATTTTTTTATTAATATTTAGAGTTACATTTTTAGCAAGTTTGACTTTGTTTACATATCTCTTAACAGTTGACATTTATGGTATCGATATTTGGTTATCGATTCAAAATATCGAAATGTTACTACAAAAATACAACTACAGCGACATGAACACGCCCACCAGGGCTCACGTTTGCTTCTGCCAACTGTATGATTGTATATACCGCAGATTGAGCCGCTTCTTCAATGTCACTCGGAACATCGTTCTCTGAATCGGATATTGCACTATTCATAATAATATATTCTTTTATTTAAAAAATTGATGAATTAATTATTTACGAGAAGAAAAACGATTTTTATCTTCTAGTTCTTTTGACAATCAAAATCACCAATCATGACATTAAACAATACTTGCTTCCATAGTAACACATAAACATCTCTAATTTTACTAGGCGACTTAAAAGGAATCTACGAAGTACGCTCGTAGGGACGTTTCAAGTCTTATAAATTTTAATTCAAATAATCGCATCCTATTCAAAATTTTAAAAAATATTGTGTGTTGCGCTATTTTGCGAAATCCGCTCGTTACGAAAAATTGGTTGCACAAATAACTATTTCATCATTAAACAAAAGATCATGTCCATAGCCCACTTGGTTTTGGAAATAAATTGGAGCTGAATATAAGAAAGAACATGTAGATAGTATATTATAAGATAAGTCATGATCAGTAAAAGGATTGTAATTTTTGTTTTCATAATGTAGAAGAAAGTATCTACTAGATATGGTCTGGTCTCATCTGGCTACATGCTCATAAAAAAACAACATAATTTCAGGAGTTTCTACTACAAGCCGGTTAAAAATAACGTTTGAGTACTGCTGAAATTCCCGAAGAACTGAACAC
>CAJUYI010003695.1:0-21831 GCA_910591695.1 Galerucella pusilla | reverse complement strand
GAAGTCGGTTCCCATTTTCCAGACTTGTTGGCAGGAACGAATTTTTTCGGTTTAAATTGTGGAGAAGGATGAAGGTTAGTGGATTTTTCGTGATAAACTGGTAGTTCAATGTCCTTGGTTCTCTTCGGTGGTTCTATGATAGTTTTCTTCGGAGTAGGGACCACTCCACCTTGCTTACCACCTTCACCTGGTAGAATTATACCAAATTCGTAACCAAAATCGTATTTGAAGTATATTAGTCCGGTATCGGGGTCTACGTGCTTTGTTCCTGGACAAAAACATAGACAAATATTCATGCAACGGGACCAAAGACAACTACTTACCCAAAATAAAACCCTCATCGTTATTACCAGCACCCAAAAAAAATTCCTTCACCAAAATAGTAGAGGGAATGAAGCATTTCACCTGGCAATTTTTTCGTCCAGCATGGATTGACTTGAAATTTTAACAGAAGGTAGGTGATAGCCCAAGGATCAAAATCTATATCGAACCGAAGGGCGCTAAAGCCTTGGGGGTGGTTGCCACCCCATCTCGGGGGTGGGGGCTTTTTACAGGAAAAAATCGACGTTTTTGATATGTTTTTCGCGAATAACTCGAAAATTATGCATTTTATCAAAAAAACTGTGTGGAGCAAAATTGTAGCTTTTAAAAAAACAAGCAAAAACCTTTTCTTATAATTTTTCTAAAACCAATAGGAACCGAGATATGGCCCATCAATGATTAGCTTTTTTTTCCCAAATGCAAAATGTGATAGATTCAAAGTCAAATACCGGAAAAATGATGCATTTTTCGTAAAAAACTCATAGAATCTTTTTCAATGAGCATAATTAGACCTTTCTTTGAAAAAAAGGTCTGTAGCATCAAAATTGAGTGGAAAAAATAATGTCAGTACTGAATTTTTTATACAAAAAAATCGGTGAAAACAACCCCCTAACTACCCCCCTAATTAAAATTGATCTTTACCCTGGTGCAATTCTCTTTGTACATATATGGTTAATATGTCCAAGAAGTTTAACCAATTTAAAAGTCATAGTTTTCGAAAAATTATGGCTCAAAGTAAAAAGTTATTTTTCATAATTTTGTATTTTTTACCCTTTCTTTCAAAATAACTCCGAAAATATTAGAGGTACAAGCAAAGTTAAAAAACGAAATTGTAGCTTTTTTATGACAAAAATTTTCCTGTAAGTAGATTTTTTGTACAGTTAATATTTGACGAGATATAGCCGTTTAAAACGTCTATTTAGGAACGAGCACCACCTTTTTTTAGCCCTTTAAACTCATCCCATTTAAAAATGGTCTAAAGAGATTTAACTTACAGATCCTTGTAGTTCTTGAAAAACCCTACAAAATCGTTTTTGAATAAACTTTTTATCATCAAAAATGAAGGAAATACGTTAAAAAAACCAATCGATTTTTTTTTCGAAAAATTCCAATAGTATAGTATAGTACACTTGGAAGCATAATAATGTACAAAACCGGTTTATTCGACAGTGGGGCATTATATATATCTATTACAATAGTTTAAAAAAATTGCAATGTTGTGAAGGGTGGTTTTTAAAGGTTACTCAATGAACGTGACACATTTTTTTACAACAGAATTATTGAGCAAATCCCTATTAGCATTAATTATTTTTCTCTTGGCAAAAATTTTTTTTTACATATAACACTAATAACAGTTGATTTTTAAGGGTTGAAAAAGTATAAAATTTTATTTTGAAATGTAACAAATTCATCATTTTACTAATTCAAACCAATTTTCACCTATCTTAAGATTTATAATGCTATTTTTCAATTTTTGACATTAAGGGGTAGTTTTCACCCCTAAGAATCAATCAGGGTTCGTCGGCATGACATTATATATAAAGCAGAGGGTGAGTTGAGCCTAATCCTAAATTTTTAAGCAAATCAATCAGAGGCGAAATCATTTTTTAAGGATTCGTGATTTTTTTTACATTAAGCTGTAACAGGGGCTGCTTTTTAAGGGTTGAAATATGATGAACTTGTATTTCAAAGCTCAAAACAATCATTATCCAACTTATCCAAACCAAATCTTACCCATTTTCAGGTTTAAAATGTTATTTTATGATTTTTGACAAATAAGGGTAGTTTTCACCCCTAAAAACCGTTTAGCGCCCTTCGGTTCGATATAGATTTTGAACCTTCGGCTATCACCTACCTCCTGTTGAAATTTCAAGTCAATCCATGCTGGACGAAAAGATTGCGAGGTTTCACCTTTTTTTTGAGCTTCATTCCCTGTACTACAAATATACTTTTTTTTTGTACTCACCGTATTGAGCAGCCCTAGATTCCTCCCTATATACTTGCGCTTCCCCTTCCGATCCATTCTTCAACGTTTTCTGTTTATTAACATCGTCCATAATATCAGTTACAAACTTTTGAGTTTTTGTCTTGAAAGCTTGAGTCATACTGTCCATGTGATGTGTAGCAACTTTACTGGCCGTTTGTTTGATTATTCTTTGATCGTTAGCGTATCCATATTGAGGAGGTAATCCAGGTTTAAGCCCCGGTTCATGCGAATAGCTTCTTTTAACTAAATTGTTACTATTTTCTGTAAACTTTCTGTAAACAGATTCATGCTTCCTAGTTTCCCCGTCTGTGTAGTCGGTTCTAGTTGATATTACTGGAGGTGCATCGAAATCCATCGGACTAAGAATACGATCTCTCGGTGCAGGAACGCTGGAAGATCTTACAGCAGCCGGAGCTCGAACTCTTCTATATTGATTCCTATCTTCACCGCCGCGAGGTGTCCATTTCTGTTTAATCTTCGCGCTTTCAACTTCGCTTTCATAATCGCTTTCTCTAAATTCACCTGGGATAAATTTGGTAGGAGTAGGCGGTGGAGGAACACTGGTTGATCTTACACGCTCAGGTTCCGGTTGGAACGGAAACGGTTCCAATTTTCCTTCTTTCTTGTATTTATCCCCGAATTTGATAACTTTGTGTGTCTGCTGGACACTCATCGTTCTGTGACAATTTTCAGTTGATTCATTAAAGTGAACCACGTTAGAAGTTTCGTGCTGGATGGCGTTCGTATAGGGAGCGCTGACGGTGGATTTGTAGTACTGCGTCTTCTTCGGACTTGGAGCAAAGCCAATCTCAGGAGGAGATCCAGGTTGTAGCATAAGCTCCTTTTTAGAGATTGAATATTCAGGTTTTGGTTTATAGACTACGTTTTTCTGTACGGGTTTAATATCAGGCTTGATAGGTTCGAATTTGGGACGTGCAGGTAAGAACTCTTGGGGATGTCGTTCAAACTCAGTGGGAGGGGTGGGGGTGCGTCCGTATTGTTGACCATGCTGTTTAGTTGGAGTTAAACTTGGGTGAACAGGCTTGTAGGATGGATCCTGATGCGAACCCCAAACCGGGGGAATTTTTCTTTCGTAGTCGCTTTCGTAGTCGCTCTCCCGAAACTCACCTTTGACGAATCTTGATGGGCTAGGCGGTGGTGGTACTCTTATTTTCGGTTTTTCCGGTTCCGGTTTATAAGGAAATGCTTCTAGTTTAACTTGACTGGTAACTATGGGGGTTGTTACTAGTTCCTGAAGAAAGAAAATTGTTAACGATGAAGTTTAGGGTTAACAACAGGTTGAAGATTAACAAATACTAAAGGATATTAAACTTATTGTGACTTTCTTGGTTAAAAAATAATTCTTGGAGTTGGTATTGAGCAATAGACCGATTATAAAAATGTAAAAATAGCTGTCGTAGGCCAGTCGGTATGGGTCATTTTAGACCAAAAGTACAAGTAATTAGCAATACGGCTGATTTTTTTTCCATAAGTATCCTAAAGTATGTCTATCGATTTCCCAAATTAGAAAAAAAAACAGAAATATTTTTTTTTTCGAAATTTTTCAATATTTCACGCTGGGAGAAAGGTGGAGAGGAATAAAAATACCACCGTGTAGGGGAAATGTTTTGCAATAAAAAAGGTGTCCTGCGTTTTTTTCGTCCGATCAATGGTTTGTCCGTAAAAAATTCGGTAAACTAAGTATGTGTTCCGAATCCGCGCGACTCTGCTGCACGGCGGAAAAAAATATAAATATTCAATCAGAATTTTTGTTTTTTCAATCTTTGGTGAGAGCTAAAGTTGCAAATAATAAATAAAAGGTGATGAATTAATTTTAACATATTTTTATTGGAAAGAGGTATGAAAAAATTTATATATTAATCATCTTTCATACATTTTCAATATATACATCTTGTTCGTTGAATATTAATCGTTATATTACATGAGTATCAAATTTTATTTTGAAAAAATAAGATTCCTACCAGAATCTATAAAAATTGCTATTTTCGCATATAATACAAAAAATCATTGATTCCAAAAATGTATGTAAATTAATTAATTTTGTAATTATATATTCTTGATCTTAGAAGTTTCCCCAACATTTCTAGGCAAGCCCCATTAAAATTACTCCAGTTTTTTCAAAGTTACAGTATTTAAAATATATATTTTCTTGTGAATTCAAGATTCCTGAAGTTTACAAAATGATGGAAAGTGCCGTATTTCGTAATTAGGAAAAATTAATTATCCGTAAATTTTATCTAAGGAGCAGACCTCCTAAATAACAGTTTCCATCTTTCGAAAAATTGTTTCAATGCCACATTATTATATTAATATATTTTTTCTAATTTTGACATATAAAGTGACACTTTTTAAAACCGATTGACATTATGAAACGCCTTACTTTTTGTAACTAGTTGCATAAAGTAAAATTTTATGCAATTGGTGACGAAAAATGTATTTCAAAATTAGTGACAAAAAAAATAATTCTATTTATTAAACTGTTATAATACAAGTTAAAAACAAATTATAAATTAATTAATTATTATAAATATTGATAACAAAATTATTGCAATTATTCAAATTAATTCCCGACGACATATTTTTTTCATTGCTCGAACTTGCTGTTATTTGGGAAGCGGGGCACATTGCATTAGATGTTTCACCAAATATTTCTTGCGTTATGAGTTTTTTATTATTTATGGAATTTTCAACATACCCCTCCGCAACAGAGGTAGATTTCCAACCTCCATGCCTCTTTAATTTTAAAATATCAGCGCCACTGTCTGCTAGGAAAGTGGCAGAGCTTCTTCTGAAGCAGTGGCCAGTATATAGAACAGGATTTGAAAGACCAAGAAATTGTGCAATAACTTTTGGCAGACTGCTAAATGTGTTAATTCCCACAGGATTTCTGGTACATTTTCCATTCGCATATTTCACAAAAAATCTGTTGTGTTTAAGAACCTGGGGACGCAACTTAATATATTTTCTTAATGTTTCAACAAGATTCGTATTTTCAATGTCTCCAGTGGTAATTGCAAACTGCCGTATAACTTTTGTTTTTGAATTTTGAAGGTTAGATATCAACACGAAAATGGCTTCCTTCGTCTATAACATTTTCAACTGGAAGAAATGTTAATTCTGCTTTTCTGCATGCTCTTTCCATTCCAATTATCATTGCAACCTTAGCCATTAAGTATTCTTTGTCATCAGCTTCCACTAAAAATTTGGCAAAATCTTCTTTAATAAAAACTTTCGACTTTTTAGCACTGTACCCGTCCGCTTTCTTTTTAATATATGCTACCAAATTTGTATATTTTTTAATATCAATATTTCTTTTCAGATTCAGTTCAGGCCTTAACATTGAGTAAAGTGTCCATAATGTGGAAACTTTTAGATCTTTCTTACCCTCAAAATATGCAAGTAAAACTTTCTCATTAAAAGTGAGATTATACAGCAAATAAAATAAAATAAGGAACTAATTAAAATAAGTTAAGAAATAAGGACAAAAAAACATTGATTATAGAGATGAATAAAATAAAATAAGAAGTAAGAGTAAGCCAATCAAATTGCAGCATTTTTGACAATGACTTTGTGTTTTGTGCAAGCTTAGTGAATTCCACTTTTTGTTTTGGCCACATGTTTTGCCAAATCTACACTTGTCTTGTCACTACAGTACATAACCTCAATAATTATATCTATTCCTTTGGATTCTGTTTGGAATTTTCAAAAATTAAAATCAATACTAAAATGGATGATGGCATACTGATAGAGCAGGTATCGACGTTTCCTCAGTTATATGCAAAAACTGACGGAAGATACAAGAATAACCGATGGAAAGAAAATGCTTGGCTTTTTAGGTTACATGAAGAATAATTGGAACCTCAGAACATTTAGAACAGAAATATCTGGGTCATGCGCATTATCGGTTTGCAAACAAATTAAAATAAAATAAAACAAAAAGATAAGAGTTGGCCATCTTTTGTACTAATTCTTATTTACCATTTTACCTTATTTCTTGTATAACCGCTTTCATAGAGATGCTTTATGTTCATCTTTATTATTTTAATTTAATTTATTTTATTTGCTGTATAATCTCACCTTTACATGTTTAATTTTCTTCTCATTACACCACGTAACAAATTTTTCGTATGCTAAATCATAAACTGCCTTTGACTTTTTGGGAATTACTGATAATAGAGCATAACCTGCTGCCTCTTCAATATCGCAATATCGCTCTTTAGAGCTTGAAGCACTCATTTTTTGAAAATAAAACTGAAAATATATCAATCTCGCTAAAAACCTTCCGTCTAGACTTTTTTACAAAATGTCAAACTGACAACTAACATGAAGTAACAGCAACAAACTAAATTTATGTTTTCCAAATTTTTATCAATTATATTAAATTTTATTTTTTTATTACTTTCTTCAAAATTAGAAAAAATCTTGTATGCAATATGTTACGAAGTGCCTAATTTTGTTCGTTCCGCAAAAATCTCACGCGTTACACAAAATTAGGCATTTCGTAACTGATGGCATAAATAGCTTTTTTATTGAGATAGGTACTTGGTTTTTTATTAGAACATAATATTTATATTACTTATATATGAGTAAATTGCCAAAAATGATCATGTGCTATGACAAAAAAAATGCCATCTTGAAGCCGACACTTTCCTCTTTAAAACGCCGTATTACAATTATTTATATCTACATTATAACTGTACAATAGTTTATAAAATGCACTCCGCCGCGCTTCAGAAAATAGAGTCGCGCGGATGCGAATTTTTTCCGGACAAACCATCACTCGGACGAAAGAAACGCAAGAAACCTTTTTTGTTGCAAAACACTCCCCCTACGCGGTGGTATTTTTTATTTTTTTAATCTTCCTCCCAGTGTGAAATATTGAAAAATTCCGAAAAAAAAGTTTTCTGATTTTTTTCTCTAATTTGGGAAATCGATAGACTGGTACAATTTTTTTATATCAATCTACATACTTTAAGCTACTGAAAAAAAAATCAGCCGTATTGCTAATTACTTGTAGTTTCTACCCCTATCGCCTGGCCTATCGAACAATAAGTTTAGTCCAGAAAATTAGTATACAGTGTGAAAAAAATATTGTGCAAGCTTGCTGTAAATAATGTTTACCATCTTTTAGTACAAAATTAGCCGCATGAAAACATTATTTACTGAAAAAAATACAGTAAATAAAAAAAGAGCGCTCAAAAAAAATGGAAGCGAATAAAAAAACATCGACCTTCAAAAAAATAACATGCAAGTGAAAAAAAAAAACAGATTAGTCAAGGGTGTAAGGTGCACACATCAAACCTCACAAAAATCAAGCGAACCTTTTGGAAAATTTGGGCCGTCTTAAGAACCCTAGGCTTTTGCACAACTTTTTGGGTTTCAGTATATTCACTTGTTTTTAAAAGCTGTTTATACTCTTCCTTACTGTTTTCAGTATCGGCCATATAACCATCTATGACTGTTTTTTGCTTAGTTTTAGGTAAAACGGATGTTTTGGGAATGTAAGCAGGTTGAGGAACTTGAAACGTAGATCTCTTCGAATCTCTAACGGTTTTCGATAGTTTTTTCACGTGTTTAAACTCTTCTATGTTCACTTCCGGACGAGGTAGACCTTGACAAACTGGAGGCTGTTCAAATTTCGAAGGGGGCAACACATCAGGCTCTTGAGATCGTGATCTTGTGAAATGAACTTTAGGCGCATCAACTTTTCGATAACTTGGCTCTTCTGTATCGCTCATAGCAGGCTTCCACTTAGCAGATATTCTCGTACTTTCGAAATCGCTTTCGTAGTCGCTGTCTGTGAACTTTCCTTTAATGAACTTAGATGGGGTAGGAGGAGGTCCTACTCTAACCAGCTTTGGCCTCTGAGGGTCGGGTTTAAAAGGAAAAGGATCTAAATTAGGAAATTTTTCAAACGGCGTGAAATCGTTAAGCGAGATTTTCTTTGGCTGCTCAGCATGCTTAAGAGGCTTCGCAGGTACAGGGGGTGCTTGCAGTATTACCTGTTTAGGAGGCAAAGGCGGAGGTGGAGCTACCCAATGTTTGGCAGGTAGCTTGGGAGCGGCCCATTCCTTGGGTACTTCCTTAGGAGGTGGAGCTACCCATTCTTTTCTTTGTGGAATTGTAGGTTTAGCAGGAGGAGCGTAAGCCATTTCCGGTGGAGGACCCGGCTCTAAATAAACTTCATCAGTAATATCTTGAACAGAAACCGGTCTTATCGGTAAAGAATCTATGGTAGTGAAAGGTTTAATTTCAGAAGCTGGTGGTGGCCAGGATTTAATTATTTCGGAAGGTCTTACGTTACTTTCTTCGAGAATATATTCCGATTTGCTCATTTTTTCTTCTTTGGTATCCACAATACTACTCAAATTACTAATCTCCGCTATGTAATGCTGCTTAGGTGCTTGTGGCTCTATTTTCGGCGTCCATTTTTTCTCTAACGTGCTTTGAACAGACCAAGAAGGTTGGAATTTAATTTCTTCATGTTGCGGTGGCCAAGATTTATCTTGATGAGTCTCAGAGAATTTGTGAGCCCACTGCTTCTCCATCATCAACGCTTCTTGAGAAGGTTCGCCTTGAGCTGAAAGAGGTCTACCGAGAGAATGTTTCTCATAGGAAGTGTAGCTAGTAGTAGACTTTGGACGTTCAGTAACCCATGGAGGCTCTTCGAAAGTTGGTTTAGTACCACTACTTTCAACAGTACGACTGAAAGATGAAGACGACGTTTGGTAAGAAGACTGATAGGATTTTTCTATCTTTTGCTCGCTAATTTTTTGAGTGGACGGGAAAATTTTCACAGCCCCTGTCGGTACTTCGTGTGGGGAAAGCTCTTTTTGACTTTCCGATATTTTTTTTATCCTTTCACTAACTTCTTGTTTTTTATAAGTTTCTGGTTTCGGTGCATAACATATTTCTGCTGGTGGTTCTGGCTCTAATGTAAGTTCTCGAGTAATTTGACTGGTAGAGGTGGATTCGTAATGTTGTTGAGGTTCTACATTTTGACTGGAAGTAAAAGAGTGATACTCGTGTCTAATTGGTTCTAATTTGGGTGGTGCTGGAGAAGCAGATTCAAACTTTTTATAAATATCTTGCTTAATAGGTTCTGGCATGGGTAATTCTTTTTGGATCTGAACAGGAACCTCTCCTTCTTTAATTTTTTTCACGAAAAATTGTAAAGATGATTGTGTTGATATAGAACTGGTTTCAATGCCTTCTTGTACATCGACTTTCTTTTCTTGAATGATTTCTTCTTGTTTGGGAAGAGTTGCTGCTCGACTTATTTCAATTTCTTCTGTTTTATGTACGATTGGTTTAGGCATTGGAATATCGGGAACTTTATGTTCCAATCTAATAACTTGTTTTTCTTGCGATAATACTTGTTCAGTCGTAGATGTAACTTCAGATTTAGCTGACGTAGATTGCGATAATTCACTTGAAGTTAATTTTAAAGATACCGGAACCGGTTTGGATTCTACTGTTGATATTTGATCAGCTGCCGACGCCTAGGTTTTGAATAAAGGACATTACGGAATAAATTTTTTGATGATACGAAGAAATATACTTACAAGAGTTTCGTGTTTTTTTATATCTTCGAAAACTACAGTTTTCACAACTTCCACCATACTATCGGGAGCTGGTTCAATAACAGCAATGTCGGCTATGCTTTGCGCTTCTCCACCAGCATTAACAGCTCGTACCATGAACCGTCCGGAATGGCTCATTTCGGCTAAAAATTTAACAAAAAACAGTCAAGGTATGTATAGTTGGGCAAGTTTATCTGAAGCTACGGGGCATCGGTAAGAGGCGAGTAAACATGGCGCATATATCTGTCATAATACAAATGTCACTGACAAATACCAACGCCACTGGATAAATCAATATCAGTCAATTAACGAAGTGAGAGGGAAGAACACACGCACGCGCTTCCCAATAAGAAGTCAGCTTTCGATAAAAAGCACCAATTACGTAATTATCGGAGGGTGTGGTAATTGTGGTTTTCGTACAACTCTGCCAGATCTTGAAGGAGCCCGTAACAAATTTGGGAAAGTGCTCATCTTCTAATATTCATAAATTGAAAAAATAATGTTAATAGAAAAAATCCAAGGAATCAAGCACATCAAAGAATTAACGTATAATCATATCGTTAATATTGTTAATAATAAAAAGTCCCGTTTCTAATTATTATCACAACATACTTAGCACTTTAGCTTTTTCATAGCTAAACGTGGCAATATCGAATGTTTCCGACTGAATTCTTTTCACGGCTTCAGATAAACTTGCCAAAGTATATAAGCTATCAAATTTTACCTTTTACGATGGTGAGTGTATGGTTATGTCCCATTGGTTTGATCCTATAAGTATTCTTCATAGAACGATCAATAAGATTTCCATCTTTAAACCAAGTAACTGTTGGTTCCGGTGTACCTGTAACTTCAATTTCCATAATAACTCTGTCGCCTTTTTTGATAACTTGAGCTTGTAAACGACGACCAAAAACTGGAGGAAATATAGTTTCTGGAATAAAGGGACAAATTTTAAACTTATTTAAAGAAAATTTAAAGAAAAATCTTACTTCTAACAACCAAATCAGCTGTACTAACAGCTGTACCGCCATCGTTCACAGCTGTGCAAGAATATCTACCCGCATCTTGTACAGTAACATTTTTAATTTCCAATGTAGTTTTATTCAGCGACCAAGTAATTGTAACTCGATTATTTTCTTTTATATCTTCTCCATTTTTAGTCCATTTTATTTGTGGAGTAGGCTGACCGTCTAAAATCCCCTCAAGGATAATATCTACATCTTGATCGACGATTTTACCGATAATGGGAGAAATAAACTTCGGAGGTCGAATTTTTGTAGGAATTTTCTGAATTATCTCTTGATGGGATGTCAATTGCTTTTGTACGTTTTGTTGGGTTCCTGTAGCGAAGGTGGTTGAAGATTTTTCATGGAATATTGGAGGTTGATCCCCAATCTTATGATACTCTTCCGTTTTTTGGCATTCTCTTACATCGGGAGTATCCTGATTGATTTGCTTGAAAGTTTGAGCCTTTTGAGACGACACTCTATGTTCCTCGATGTGTGGTTGAGTCATTTCCGAATTTGTTGATATTATTTTACTGGTGTGCGAAGTGGATGATTGAGTGACAACTTCTCTACTGATTTTATAAGAAGATTCCGTCTTTTCAGTAGACAACGGCAAACTTGGAAGTAACTCTAATTGATTATCTTGTAAAGAAATAAAGTTGGAAGGCTGTACTTGTAGATTAGCGATGCAAGTAGCTTTTCCCACTTCATTTTCGGCGACGCAAGTTATAGTTCCAGAATGTTCTTGCTTAGCTATTGGAATGGATAAAACTTGTCTACTTCCAGATGTAGAAATCAAGAAATCTTTACCTAAAACAAAAAATACGTAACAAACATTATGGGTAGTGAAAAAATATTGAGATACCTGAAATTTGTTCACCGTTGAATAACCATTTGACTTTCGGTGTTGGTTTTCCTGTAACTATACATTCGAATTTAGTAGAACTTTCTTCGGGTACACTTCTGTCGCTGAAGCCTTCTTTGAAATCGGGAGCTTGTTTCTGTTCTTCGTGTTGTACCGTTTCAGTTGGTTTGAATGATTTTACTATCAACTGAGCGAAACATTTCGCTTCCCCTATCGAATTTAAAGCTTTGACAGTATAAACTCCTTTATCCTCAGGTTTAACATTATCAATTTCCAACCTAAAGTACAAGGTATTTAATAAAAAAAATGTATTTCACTATAAAAGTGAATTCTAACCTCACATTTCCCTCGTTGTCGTAAGTGAAAATAAAATGCTCAGTATCTGTAACAGGTAGGTTATTTAACAACCATTTAATTTCCGGTTTAGGTTCTCCAATAACGTTTCCTTCCAAGATAACTTTATCACCTTCAGACACCAAAACGTCGGCTAATAATTTCGAAAATTTCGGTGCTATTCCGGTTTTTTCTTCCCGAGGTTTTTCAGTATCTGACTCTGTTACAGTCAACACGCATTTACTAGAAGCTTCCCCAGCGGAATTTAACGCTACAACTTTGTATTCACCAGCGTCTTCAGGAAGAACTTCCAGAATAATTAACGAACATCTATCACCTTGGAATAAAAGTTGGAAGTCCTGGGATTCCTTCACTGGTTGATCGCCATGATACCTATAAAAATTATCATTAAAGCTTTGTAAATAATTATTAATATTCAAATACTCACCAAATTACTTCTGGTTCTGGTTGTCCAACAATAACACAGTCTAATCTTACTCTTGATCCTTCCTTGGCGCTGGTGTTGGTAAGAGGTAGTTGTACAGAAGGTTTTATTGGTTCCATGTCGCTTGCTATTTCAGAATCTGAGGTTTCTGTTGGTAAACGGCCCTTTACGGATACGCTACAAGAACTGGTAGCTTCACCTGCTAAATTCTTAGCACTTATTGCATAAGTACCAGCATCTTTTGGAAAAGCTTCTAAGACTAGCAATGTTCCTTTATTGCCTTCTTGTTGTAACTGAAATAGTTATTTTTGTATCTAGTAATCTAGTACGCGAAATGCTACTTTGGTGATCGAGAACTGATTTTTTTTTAAATAGTCGAGATCACCAAAGTATTTCGCGCATGAGATGCAAACAAAATTTTTTCTACAGACGTCAAAAATATTGTTCTAAAATAAGTAACATGCTTAATTGGAATGGCAGGAGCATACAGAAAAGCAGAATTCACATTTCTTCCAGTTGAAAATATTATAGACGAAGGAAGCCATTTTCGTGTTAATATCCCACCTTCAAAAACAAAAGTTATACGGCAGTTTGCAATTACCACTGGATACATTGAAAATACGAATCTTGTTGAAATATTAAGAAAATATATTAAGTTGCGTCCCCAGGTTCTTAAACACAACAGATTTTTTGTAAAACATGCGAGTGGAAAATGTACCAGAAATTCTGTGGGAATTAACACATTCAGCAGTCTGCCAAAAGTTATTGCACAATTTCTTGGTCTTTCAAATCCTGTTCTATATACTGGCCACTGCTTCAGAAGAAGCTCTGCCACTTTCCTAGCAGATAGTGGCGCTGATATTTTAAAATTAAAGAGACATGGAGGTTGGAAATCTACCTCTGTTGCGGAGGGATATGTTGAAAATTCCATGAATAATAAAAAACTTATAGCGCAAGAAATATTTGGTGAAACATCTAAAAAATTAAACATCTAAAAAATGATGAGGACTTCCAACGATTGCTGCTACATACCGAAGTACGCTGGTTGTCGAAAGGTGCATGTCTATCAAGATTCTATTTGCTTTTCGACTCTGTTTTAGAGTTTCTGAACACTAAAGATCCTGTTTTAAAAGAAAACCTCACGAATTTCAATGCAGACATTGCGTATTTGACAGATTTGTTCAAAAAATTCAATGACCTCAACCTACAGTTACAAGGGGACAGCCTCAATTTGATTAAAACAAAGAGTGAAATTCCAGCTTTTCTTGGTAAACTGAAACTTATGAAGCTAAATATTGGTCGACGTGAATTTTCCCAGTTTCCAAATTTATCGCAGGTAGAATACCTCAACGAAGATATTCAGACGTATGTTCAACATTTGATTGCCCTGTATGATGATTTTAAAATCAGATTTGAAGACATTCTGTCGATGGATATACCACCATGGATAATAAATCCATATGATGAAACTGAAGTGGAAAATGTGGTACTGCAAGAAGAGCTACTCGAGCTTAGCACTAATGAGGAGCTCAAAGTAGCATTCAAAAGAGGGTATCAATCATTTTGGCTGCAGGCACAAATACCTGAAAAATATCCAGGACTGTGGGGAATTGTGCAAAAATTTCTCATAGCGTTTCCTTCGTCATATCTTGTCGAACGCAGTTTTAGTGCCGTAACAAACTTGTTGACAAAAAAACGGAGCAATTAAATATTACAGAGCGAGGAGATTTACGGTTATACTTAATTAAACTCAAGCCAAATATTGATAATTTGCTGTCAATTCACCAAGTACATCCCTCCCATTAAAATTATAACTTTTATCTCAGATTACAATAGTAATCTGAGATAAAAGTTAACATTAAAACTAATAATGATTATTATTTTAAAAACAGTCGCATTATAATGAAAATTTTGATTCGCGCACGCTGTCATGGTAAAGAAGGAAAATGAAAAAAAGGGTCACTTCGCATATTGTTGTCAATGCGCGAACCTTGTCATTTTTTGACGTTTGTAGAAAAAGTAAAATATGAATAGGCTTGCAAAAAATGTAAAATTAAAAAAGTATAAACCTTCAAAGAAACAAATATTAGATAACGAAACTCACCTATACTCAAAGCTACAGATAAGACCGAAGAAAATCGTTTAATAAGCAACTTAAAAATAAACCTCACTATTTTAAAATGCACTTCTGACTGGTTCTAACACACTTTGCCAAAAAGATCTAATTGAACTCGCCTGATTCATATTAAAAAAATATGTCACGCTGGATAAAATTTTTATTCAAAGGAATTTAAAAATAAACGTTTTTTTAATGAAAGCAAATATGGTAGGTACTTACCTTGATTTCACGAGTTTCTTTGACTGTTTTTCCGTTGTGCGACCAAGCTAGAGTTGGTGGGGGTAATCCAGAAACTTCACATTCCAATTTAATCTTTTGACCGGCTCTCGCCATTACGTTTGATAATGGGGTGATGAATGCAGGAGCTTCTGCAGGCTCCGTAGCTGTAAATTTAAAAAAAAAAGTATTTATACACCTTTTGCTTTGATAAAAAATATGATAATTTAAATGGTTAAAAATAGAAAAGTGTCATTTGCCACCTATGTTGTTTGTTTTGTATGTGGACTCTAATTATATCTTGAGAGAATCTAAAATTGGAGATATGAAGTAGGTACAGGGGTTAGTTTGAATGTTAACAAATTCTAAAGATGATTGTTAACAAAATAATTTATTTAGATGATAAATTCGATCTTAAAAATCAATATTTTTTAACCCCAAAAAGATAATCAGATGTTTTTACAGAAAAAAAGGCAATAATAGAAATTCAAACAAAGTTTTTCAATACTCCTCGTAAATATTTTGTTTCTCAGTAATTAAGATGTTTAGAAAAAATTAAAATATACCAATTGTAAGGTCAATACTCCATTAGTTGATGATTTAAAAATAGTTGAAAGCTATTAGTTAAAATACACAATTTCCCTGTTTATTTTTGAATAGGGATACAATTCTTTCTGCCAAAAATTATTCTGGGGTTATTCAACTTCGACAAAACTACACAATTCTCACCTATATTAAAAGATTTATTAAATCATTTGAGCGTATTACAGTACACGAAATCTAATTTATATAAAAATCGAATTTTTGTTACAAAATTTCTCCGGAAATAAGAAAAATTATTTAGCATATCAGTTCTAGTTAATTTAAACTGGCATATTTGTTCAAAATTTTTGCAAAATATTCCAGAAAATGCAGCCAAAGACAGATAGTCCCCTTAGAACTTAGCCGCAAACTTAGAACTTCTTTTTTTTGCCCAGAAAATATATTCAAAGACTCCAGCTGGCAGGGTACTGACAATCCCTCTCCTTGTACAGCATAGTATCGACCTGAATCTCCCACTCCCCACACACTTGGGGATACTTCTCCTGAATTACCCGTTCCTAAGTTACTAACTCCATTGAGTTTTCTGTACGTGACTGAACCATTAGATTAGAAACTCTACTCCCACAAATATTATAGTGACATTCTGTCTAAAACAAGCTTTGCTTCTTTTCCATCTTTTTCAAATGATATACTATACCAGATTTTTTGAAGAACAGTTTTTTCATATTTATAATACCACGAGAGTGAAAATTTATCGATTGTCATGAAAGTTTGTTGCTTGGCAATTTTGCGAATGACATTTTTTGGATTAAATGTCATGAGCAAAATTACCTAAAAGCAACAAACTTGAATACGACAAGAGAAAAATTTTACCTTACAAAATTTTTATTGTAATTGTACGTTGTAGCATTATTTTGGGGATTGTCTTGCATCATAACCTGTGATGAATTTAAGTTAGAAACTGAGGATTCCTTTTCTTTATTTTTATTTTCTCGAAGGTTCTCTATTAGTTGGAAATGGTGTTCTTCATTTAATTGTAAATTTGGTTTTAAAGAATGGGCAGAAGAATGTCCTGTAAGCTTAATTACTTCTTGTTCACCAACTCCTTCTTTTGCTAATACAGATATTGCAGAAGTTCTATGTGAATGATTGGTTATTTTTAATTTTTTTGTGTCTATACCAATTGATTCTGCCGATATTTTCGTCTACTTTGAAATTGTATTAATTCCCAATGGTGAATTTTTGTACCATATTCCTTTCTCCCAATTTGTATGTACTGTTAAAAATAATCTTGTTGTTGTTAGATGAGGATTGGATTCTCTTTTTTCAATAATTTTTAAAAATAAACGAACGGGACTCAAATTGTTGTTAGCATTATTTCTTACCAGCCACTTACTGCCAGATAAAGCTTTTGATCTTCCTTGTGTCGTTTTGGAAAAGATTGGATTATATTCTACCCTGCCAGTAAAATTACCTTTTTTAAAGTACGAGGCTTGTTCAATTGAAACCCATCTTTGGTCCAGGAAAAATTTATTGACAAGTACAGTTACAAATAACTACCACTACAATTGAGGCACATATACCACTGTTTCACCAACCGATGTATACCCAGCTTATAGAATTCTTGTGGCTGCTGCTGGAAGAATTCTTTCACAGCGTTTTGTACTTCTGCGTCCGACTGAAAACGGTTACCTTTTAACGCCTTTTTTAGTGGCCCAAAGATGTGAAAATCGCAAATCGGGACTATAGGGTGGATGCTCTAATATCCTCCATTTCTTTCGTTGCAGATTTTCTTTCACTACGTTGGCAACATGAGGCCGAGCATTATCACATTTGGAAGGATTGTTAACAACAAACGCCATTTCAAAGTCACAATACTTAAAATCGCTGTCAAATATAAACGAAATAAACAGATCAGTGTGACGTTTGCATACACTACTGATGTTGGAAAACGTCAGTTGAATGATTACAATTGTTTCCAAGGCTAACCTGACCAAAGATGGGTTTCAATTGAACAAGCTGTGTAATTAATATCACAATTAGCAGTTTCATTTCCACGCCATGCTAATTCGAACGAACATAAATGAAAAAACTTTTTTGTAACCCATCAGGATTATCTTCAGAATAGCTTTCTACCATTTCCATTAATTCTTCTTTGGTAAACGCGTTAGAACTTCTTTTTCTGGTTTCAGGTTCAGCCTGAAACTTTTTACGTTTTGTATCCCTGGCCAATCTAGCAAATTTATAGGTTATATCTTTAAATGGATCAATTTTGATGTTAAATTCTAGAAAATATTTCTTCTGAACCATTTGAGCAGTCGTATTCCAAAGTGTTTTCACACTATCTTCAGTATAATCAGTTCCATCTCTTTTTTTCATGTTAAAACCATAATCTTCAAGAATCTTTGCTATAACTTGTTCAGAAGTATCCTTTTCTAACGTATAAACAACTTAGTTTTTCCTTAGAAACCACTAACAAAGATTTTATATTGAATTTTATCACAGTGATAGAATTTTATACACCTAGATTTGATATATTAAACGTCAAAAAATTGCTGCGACAAGACAAAAAATTGCCAGTTCAAAACCTTCAAATTTTGTCACTTATCAATTTACTCTAGTGAAATAGTCAAAAAATAAAAAATTATACTCACGTGTAACAATCAAATTTGCAGTACTTTGTGCAGTACCCAACTGATTAGAAGCCTTGCAAGTATACTCCGCCTTATCATCCAAACCGACTCTCTCGATTTTCAAAACAGCATTTCCATTATTATAAGTGATACCATACTCAGAAGAATTGTCGATACAATCAGAATTCTTGAACCATTGAACCGTCGGCAAAGGATTCCCATCAACTTGACATTCGAACTGAAATGTCGAATCTTCCTTAGCGACAGACGGCTGAAGAAGTTTAACGAAAGTTGGCGCCGAAAGTACTTCCTCAGGCTGGCTTTCTTTTACGGAAAGTACTGCTGAAGTTTCGTCTTCTCCCGCTTGGTTCGTTGCTCTGCAGGTGTATCGTGCCGAGTCTTCAGCGAAGGTTTCTTCGATGGTTAACGTGCACAAACCGGTTTCGAAGGTGGTTCTATAATCCGGGTTGTTTTGAATTGAGATTCCTGCTTTGTACCAATGGATAATTGGAGTGGGATGTCCTGTAACGCGACATATAAAAGTGAATTTGTTTCCTTCTTGAATAACGGCATCGCTGAGCGGTGAAGTGAAAACTGGGGCTTCACTAGCGTCCTCTACAATAGGTATCGGCGACGGTATTCTCTTGTAACTAGCATTCTGTATTTCTATTTTTTGGATATCAGTTATTTCCGTTATTTCTAAAGAATTTTTCTTTTGTTCTAATTTAGCTTGTTCAGCTTTTTGCTTTTCGTCTTCTAATCGTAATCGTTCAGCTTCTTCTCGTTGTTTCACTTGAGCTTCTTCTAGCTTACGTTTTTCTTCGGCTAATCTAGCTTCATCGACTCTTCTAGCTTCGGCTCTTCTAACTTCTTCGTCCGCTTTAGCTTGTTCTAATTGTTGTTTTTCTTTTAAAAGTTTTTGTCGTTCTTCTGCTAGTCTCGCTTCTTCTGATATTTTTGCTTCTTCAATTTTTCGTTTTTCTTCGGCTATTCGTAATTCTTCCGCTTCTATCTTCTCCTTGGCTATTCTAGCTTCGTTTGCTAGTCTCGCTTCTTCGGCTTTTCTTCTTTCTTCGGCAAGTTCAGCTTCTTTTGCTTTTCTCGCTTCTTCGGCTAATCTTTCTTCGTCTTTACGTTTAGCTTCGGCTTTTTGTTTAGCTTCTTCGGCTGCTTTTTCTTTTTCTAATCGTTGTCGTTCTTCTTCTGCTTGTCGAAGATTTTCTGCTAAACTATTGAGTTCTTTTATAATTGATTCGAAAGAATCTAGCATTTCTCTGTTTCCTACTATTACTGGTGCGTATTTTGATTGGTCTTGACCGTATAATTTTAAAGCTAGTTCTGATATATTTTCTATTCTTTCGTTTTGTTTTTCTTCACCAGGTGTTAGGAATTGTGAAACTTCGTTAAGTAGCTCTTCAGCTTCTTCAGGTCGTTTTACTGTTGTCGATTTTCTAGCTATAGTTACCAAAAGCTTACTACCTTCTCTAAACCATTCGTCAGCCTGAAATAAACAAAAAAAATCATTCCAATCAACTTAAATTTTGTTTTAAAACAATTTTACCTCTTCTACAAACTGGAAGTAATTAATGCTCGTATCTATGAGATTGCGAGTAGTTTTTAACTGATTTTTCAGATTGTTCCATTTATCTTGTAGAGCTGCTATTTCATTTTGAACATGTGGTGAATTTTTGTGATTTTCAGCAATCAATTTTTCACTGCTTTTGATAAAAGATTGAATCCTTTGTTCCAAAGCCTGAAAAATGTAACATGTTTAGATATTCTTTTTTTAAAACTATATAAAATACCAACCTGAACAGTTTCTTCCAAATATCCAAAAGATTGCGAAGTAGCTTTTGCACTTGAAATCGACTCCCCATATTGCCCTTTGATATTTTTTATCTGCCTGTCTAGATCATCGATGCTTTCGTTAATTTTTATAAGATCGTTGTCAAACGCTGATATTTGTCGGTGAGCCAACAAAGAATCCTGTCTCTGTCTCCATTGGTTCTCAAATTCGGCTCTATTAAGTTCTAAAATATGCTTAAGCCTGTTAACATCATGTTGAGCTGCTTCTTCCGGCTCCTTAAATATTTAAAAAACAATTTCTAACGATTCTATTTCAACAAAGAAAATTTTTTTATTACCTGCTTTTTAATCCTGTCTGCAACTTGATCGCATTCAGCTTGTGCGAATCTTAACCGTTCCCCAATGGTCTGTTTACACACTTCATGTTCTTGTAAAAACTTGTCTATGGAAGCTACATCTTTAGGGTAACCAGTTTTTTCCAGCTCAGCATTGTATACATCAACTTTCTTTTCAATTTCTTCTAAATTTCTAAAATATCCTATAAGAACTTGCGACAAAACTTGGTAATCGGAAGCAGTGTCTTGAAGTTTCTGGCTGATTTCTTCTAATTTTACTTTGACTGCTAAGTTAGTTTCATCTTTATTTTGTGTTTGCTGAATTAGATTTTCTGTTGTTTTGATTTTTTCGTTAACATCTGCTTGTGCTTTTCTTATGTCGGGTAGGATTACTGTTAGTTTTTCTTCAATGTAATCAGCTACTTGTTTGGGTTTATTTGAGTCGGTGGTAATTATAGGATATAGTTTGTTTTCTAGTTTGGATACCAAATTAATAGTCTGGAATTATAAAGGAATTTACATTAAATAGGCCAGACGATAGGGGTAACAACTACATGTAGTTAGCAATACGGCTGATTTTTTTTTCATAAGTACCTCAAAGTATGTAGATTATTATAAAAAAAGTTTCCCAAATTGGGAAAAAAAATTGAAAGAACTTTTTTTTTCAAAATTTTCCAATATTTCGCGCTGGGAGGAAGGTAGAGGAAAATAAAAAATACCACCGTGTAGGGGGAGTGTTTTGCAGCAAGAAAGGTTTCTTGCGTTTCTTTCGTCCGAGCAATGGTTTGTCCGGAAAAAATTCGGTGAACTAAGTATGTGTTCCGCATCCGCGCGAATCTATTTTCTGAAGCGCGGCGGAGTACATTGTAAACTATTGTATAGTTAAAATGTAGATATAAATAATTGTAATACGGCGTTTTGAAGAGGAAAGTGTCGGCTTTAAGATGGCATTTTTTTGTCATAGCACATAATAATTTTTGGCAAATATCTCATATATAATATAAATATTATATTCTAATAAAAAACCAAGTATCTCAATAAAAAATATATTATATAATTAGGAAGCATTAAAACAATGTTTCTTATGATGGAAACTATTATTCAGGAGGTCTGTTCCATAGATAAAATTTAAGGATAATTAATTTTTATCTAATTACGAAATACGGCACTTTTCATTATTTTGTAAATTTTATGAATCATGAATTTACAAGACTATTTCACTAGAGTAAATTGATAACTGACAAAATTTGAAGGTTTTGAACTGGCAATTTTTTGTATTGTCGCGGTAATTTTTTGACGTTTAATATATCAAATCTATGTGTATAAAATTCTATCACTCTGTGATAAACTTCAATATAAAATCTTTGTTGGTGGTTTCTAAGGAAACTAAGTTGTTTATTTATTTATTTAACTGTCTTAAAAATTATAAGAAATGTTTTAAAAATTTAAATAAATATTATTAACATGAATAATACAAGATTTGGGAATAATTCAATAAATGAAATAGAGAGTGCAATTAAGCAAAGTATACCGCGAAATACAATGAAGACAAAAAAGTCTGCGTGCGAAGAGTTTAGAATGTTTCTGGACGCACGTAATTATACGTTAGAAAAGGAT
>CAJUYI010003694.1:0-21838 GCA_910591695.1 Galerucella pusilla | reverse complement strand
CTTGTCTACTATCAGTGCAGATTGTTATGTTTTTGCCAGAAATTTCTTTTCTGGTTAGTTCTTTTGCGGTATATCAACAGCTATTTGTTCCTATTATTCAGTTTAATCAGCTATAAAAGAGAGTTTTCTAGTTGTCGACTGGTCTATATGAAAACGATTCCCTCCTTGTCCGTAAACGGAAAGTTTTCAACGACTTGAACTATCAGTGGACAAGAAAGTTTCCTCAGAGCGATAAAATTTAGAAAAAAAAATATTAGTTGTAAGGTTAAAACGATCACGGTTCGAATGAAATAGATAAATCTAATTTAATTCTTAACTCGATCGTTGGGTTTAATGACAGTATTTGAAGTATACTTGAACTTTATCGAAAAGATGATACCTACTACTTCGGGATCTCTAAGCTGCAAAGTTTTCTATGAAAACCAGGCAGGTACAGTTACTTATAACTTCGTATATTATTTTGAATTCAGTTATTATCAATCAACACCGTAAACTGTTGTTGTTCTATCGCTCCCCACTAGTTTGAATAATTCCAAATCATTTCCTCAGCTTACCAAATGGGCTGACGCCACTGACACTCATATAATTTGGACGTCCTCTGTAGGTTTTCAATCTATTCAGAGATTCCTGTTCTATCCAAAACTCCCAATAAATAACTTGGCACTCAATATTCTTCAACAGCACGCCATTAAGTCTCACGTAATTTTGGACAATTACGTCTGGCCTATCGAATCAAGGTAGTGAGCTCTTTAGCTATGGAATGACAAAAGAACTAAGGAACCTTTATATTAATTGCGTTCATGAAACTGTTATAAAGCACCTTAAGTGAATGTACAGTATACTTTTCATGATACTGCAATGCAATTCAACTCTAAGCTATCTGTATCTCTGTATCTGTAGAGTAGGGAGGGTGAGTGTGTAGGCTCACAGCACTTAGGCCACATGTGACCCATTGTACATCCTCCCGAGGAGTCGTCCTCCTAGGTCATTGTCCATCCTGTTCTTCTCAGGAAGGTGGACAGGTCACTGGGAGACATCTCCCTTATATCGGCAGGTGTAGGCCAAGACTCACCGAACACACATTCTCTTATTGACGATAACTCCGGACACTCGCATAAGACATGCCTGACAGTTTCATCTTCCTGTTCACACATCCTGCATAGAGGTGTGTCCACTAGCCCCATAGTATGGAGGTGTTTACTTAGTTGACAGTGACCAGTCAGAAATCCTACTATTAAACATAGGTTTTTCCTGGTCATCGCCAAATATTTCTTCGGCGCCAGCTTCCGAGGGTCGCCCAGGGTGATCCTGGCAAAACTGCATCCTTTGATTCCATCCCATCTCTTGAGGGATTGAGCATGGGTGTAACGTTTGGCTAGTTCCGCAATTGTCGAAGTCGTTAAGCCGTAGGTGTCACTGGGTCCTAGAATTTTCAGTCCAGCGGCTTCCCTGGCTAAAGAATCAGCAATGCGATTTCCTTTACTCCTGTCGTGCCCTTTAACCCACCTCAGGATAATGTTGTTATCTGCCGAGACGTCAGCTAAATCTTGGTGGCACTCTAGTACTAGCCTCGATATAACACGTTGTCTGTTCAAGGCTAATAGGGCTTGTCTACTATCAGTGCAGATTATTATGGTTTTGCCAGAAATTCCTCTTCTGGTTAGTTCTTTTGTGGCAATTGAGATACCAGCCAGTTCTGTTTGAACCACGCTGGTATTGTTTCCCATTCCCCACTTAATCTTGAGGCTCAGTGCTCTCGAGTAAACTCCACAGCCTGAGCCTTCTTTCATTTTGAACCATCTGTATATAAGCGTATTGCATTTGCAGCATCTGGCTCTGTGTTCTGTTTTATTTGAATTTTGTAGGGTTTGTTAAACAAAAACCTGGGTTCAATTGCATCGTTGGCTGCCTGCAGGAGAGGTAGCGCAGTGAGCGCTTTCTTCCATAGGCTCAACCTCAATTGGCCCATTCCTACTTCGGGGTTTACACCAGCCGTGCGCAATCGTACCATTGCCATTAACGCAACCTCCTTGACGTGTAGGTCCAGAGCGGTCAGACCAGTAATTAGTTCCATTGCTGCAGTTGGTGTTGTTCCCATGGCTCCTGTGATGTTCAAACAAGCCATTCGCTGTATTTGATATAATTTTTGGATGGCCGTTGCTTGTAGAACCTTCAGTCCCCATGCAATTGCTCTATACGTTAACATAGGTCTTATTATTGCAGTGTAGATTCAGGTGACCACACGGGGCGACAGACCCCATGTGCGTCCCACTGTCCTCCGACACTGCTCATATGCCACATATGCTCTTTTTGCTCTGCTGTGTACATGAGAGTTCCATGTTAGTTTCCTGTCGAGGGTTATACCAAGGCATTTCACCTCTTCCGAAAAGTTTAGTTTGCTTTTGAAGATTTCGGGAGGTTTCAAACCCGATAAACTTCTTTTCCTGGTGAAAAGGACCATTTCAGTCTTTCTAAGCTATATTACGGTATAGTTATTGCGGCCCTTTAAAGTACATCCAGTTCGTCAGTTCAACGAGAAAATCGTAAATGTTAGTTGGTGTTTTCATTCTCCAAGCGATTCTATCTGATAATTGTCGGTGTCAGTGAATTCGGAAAAACGTTTGATAATGGTCGATATTGTTCAATAATAGAAGCAACATTTAATTGCCTGCTATCCAATCTATTTATAGGACGAATAATAAAAGCGTCAGAGCATGTAATACTTCAAAGACTTGGAAATTGAATTTTGTATAGGTGGAAAAATGTAGGTACTAGTTCGATTGACCACGAACCGATCAGGTGAAATAAGGGGACAAATATCTGTTATGTTTATAGAGTTTTGACTGGAAGCGATATTAAATTAGCATTCAAGGCAAATGCAGCCCTTGGCTTATATGATATATTGCTGACATTTATATTTCTATGGTTAACATTTGGACTAAATATTTGTGCATACAATTTTCATAGTGCAAATTATTTTACATAAATGCATCAAGCTACAGCAGGTTTTTTACCACTTTCAACAGTATTAGAGGTGAATATATCCGACATATTATAGTCCAAGATGCCAGAGTGATGAGACATAACTTACTTCCAAATAGATTAAAATTTAGTTTCTCAGTAGCATCAGGTATGCTTTGAATGCCTGAGGGCAGTGGGGCAGGTGATAAAAGTTTTGGTCCACTTATGATACTACTCTAAAATATTATTCCACTAAACATAATATGCTATAATAATATATTATATAATAATCAGACATACAAATTGAGGTGAAGTTACCCTAATTTTCAGTTACCTTTCTCACCTGATATTTTCCCAGGTGCCCTTAGGCTAGCTCTACAAACTCAAAGGTAACCAAGGCACACGAGATGCTACTGAGAACCTAACATTTCATATATTTGAAAATAAATTATGTCTTATCGCTCTGGGATCTCACTCTATTAAATTTTGTCAGTTTAAATATATATCAGTTCAATACATCAAATTAGTCTAAGATAGTATTTAATCCAGAATAATCCAGAATAATGGAAAAAACTAATAGTAATAAAATCATAATAATAGAATTAATTGAGGTTGTCATCATACGAAATGGTTTCTATAAGATGAGTCACAGTTTTTGAACTATTACAGGAAGCCGCAAAAGATTTTACAGTGAGAAAAAAAATGCAATGCGTTTGAAGAAAGGGAGAACTGAGGCTTTGATCATAGAGCAGACTAGATAAATAACCTGCTATACCGACAAAACAGTTGGAGTATAGGTAAAAACCAAACAAGGTGGTGACAACAAATTATATGACCGCAAATAGAATACATCTAATGTTTTAGGGGAAGAAATTTGACGAGGTACTTCCATAACATTGAACAAAAATTATAAAGGTCGGTATAAAATTGTGCCGATTGGGATAATGAAATTTCCAAATTAACTTAATGCTTAGCACAACTCATTGGTATAGAAAAAGAACAAACTTCAACATCTACCACAGAAACGATTCTGTGACACCCGTAGCGACATTAGTATTCCTCGTGTGAATTTCAATAACTACGTGTTTAATAATTGTATATTCAAATGAGAACGTATTTATTTCAAGTATTTCATAAATATCTTATACATTGGATTGTCCTACCGAATAGTACTCGATGTTTGTATTGATACAGGGTAAATTTGTATTGTTTAAATTCTGTTCTGTTTCCCTTTGCAATTTGACTCGAAAAATTGTAACAGATTTTTTAAATGATCTCATAAGATTAACCCCGTAAATAGTCACATGAAGATTATTATTTGTAGTTGTGTGTAAGAAAAAACAAAGTGAAATTAGTATCCCTTAAATTAAGCTCACTGTGTGTTGCTCGCTCACAACCTTATTTCTGGAACTAAATTATTTCAGTTGCAGCTGATACAGCCATAAAATGAATCGTGAGACCGCAGTCTTTGGGGTATTTTAGACATGGGAGGTAACTGCTACTGTTGGAACAGAATATACATACACTTTATGGTATTATCCGATATATGATTTCTACCAGTTGTGGTCTAAAATTTTCTGTTTCAGTTTATAGAGGAGATATTATTAATATTATCAATAATATTATTAATAATATTATTATTATTATTATTAATAATATTATTATTATTATTAATAATATTATTAATAATATTCTCCAAAGATTGAATAATAATAGGCCTGTCAAACAAGGTACAAAGAGCTAGGAAAAGAGGAAGACCGAAGCAAACATGGAATGGGGTTTTAGAAAAAATATTGAAGGAACGACAGCTAGTTGGTATACAGAGAGTGAAATATATTTTAAACAAGACAGACATTAACATATATCCCACAACATTAAATGGTAACATGGATTCCGATTATATCAGTGGCGGCTCCTCGGAGGAGATTAAGGAGGCAAAGCCTCCTCAACAATTTATCTAGCAAATAGCACCAGAAATATTTTGTTGATTACTCTTCATTTTATTTCCCGTTTATCCAAATTTTTTTAATTTCACAATCAATTCCCTGTTTTCACGACTTATTTTAGAATCTGACAACAGTGCTCTGAGGCTAAATTCCACAAGCATCTCTCTGGAAACAAGTGTTACTCAACACAGTTGCCATTTTTTCTACCAGCCCAATTGCTAATACCGTCAAAAACGCGAAAATGGCAACACTCTCTGTGGGCTAGCCTTTCGTAATTGCGATGATATACGAAGTACGAACCACGAATACGAGCGTGGGTTCTCGGGTTTGTTTTGTTTCATATGATTAGCGGGAATAATTAGGTCTGTTCGTAGAGCAGTCACAAACGGTTGGAAACTGGACTACTCATGCGCAGAGTCTTTTTGTGGACGATTTTTATTCACTGCGCATGAGTCGTCCAGTTTCCAACCGTTTGTGACTGCTCTACTACGAACAGACCTATTAAGTGACGCCACGCGAAGTAAGGTTAGAATAATTAGTCTATTCAAAATGAGTTCTTGTGCTAGTGATTTAGTTGCTGAGTTTCTAGAAAATCCATTTAGGGCCGGTTTTAGAAGAGAGATTTATACTAGGTATAGTTATTCTGGGTATAAATGTATACCAAAATTTATACCTAGAATAAAACCAACCAGTTTTAAACTAGGTATAAATTCTGGTATAACTTTATACCCAGAATAACTATACCTAGTATAAATCTCTCTTGTAAAACCGGCCCTAAGTGGATTAACATAAGAAAAAAGTGTTTTTTAAAAATAAACGGCACCTACCGGATTTGAAGGGATTAGTGTTAACAGGTGAGTATCAAAATCGATCATTTAACACTGACAATTATAAAAAATATTGATGGTTAACGGGATCTGAGGTACACAATAAATTATATTGTTGGAATTGTTTGCTCTTTACAACTGATAATTCTTCATGTTAGGGGCGCTTGAGTTATAATGATTTAAAAAATTTATCTCGCGTTCTAGACAGACATGAAAAATCCCAGGAACATATTATATCATGTATTGAGTTTAAATTAACCGGTTAACAAAATATTGTTAATGTGATTGACTCCGCTCGTACACGCGAAATAGAAAATCATACAGTTAAAGACAACCACGAAGTTTAAAAAAAAAATCTTTGATTTCGTGTTGTATTTATGATCCCAAGATTTTAGCTTTTAAAGGGCACGATGAAGCTGAAAATTCAGTTGACAAAGGTAATTTTAGAGAATTGGTAGCTGGTACGGCTGCATAAAGTATATTTTTACAAAAACGTTTTATGTCCAGCCTCCTCTCTCAAAAAGTTCACGAGCCGCCACTGGATTATATATTAATAATAGTCTCTGTCATCCCAAGAAAAATGATCTGATAGCCATTTTTAGAGTTTTTTAATTCTACTGAACGTTCTAATTGGTGCTTATCTTCAATAACAACATAACCTAATTTTCTTTGATATAATACGACTACAATAATTATTTATTCATCTTCGATTTCGATTTAGTTTAATAGTTCATACGAATGTATATTCCATATTCATTTTCAAGAAACAAATGTCTAAAATATAATATTATGTCATTATAATATTTATTAACATGATAGTGTAGCGTATTTCACTTTTGATAGGAAAAATTAATAACGTCTGTATAAACTGGACCGCTAATAGAAGTGTCTAGTCCTGAGGGATTTCAAATAGCAGCTAAAATTACCATTTACCATTACTGTGTTTTTAATGCTAATACTTTGTATTATAGTCTGGGAAAGGAAGGAAGTTGAACATTAAATGTTTCCCATCGCTGATTTTTCATCTTTAAATGAAAATATATCGACCCAGCATCACTCTCTTAGATTGTCTAATAATTTCCGCTGGAGCTTGCGACGCAGCTTGCAAGCACAGCTCGGACTACCTAAAATTCAAGTGATTTATGCTCATACCATTTCTGGATGTGTTCTTATGAAGAAATCGTGGAGATGAAAATTGCAGCAAATCGTATGTTCTTGAAGGTGACGTAAATAGTTTTTCCAAAAAAATTTTTTTCCGATGTTACATTTTCCAAAAATGGAAAAAAATTTCTAAAATCATATTTTTGGCTGGTAATTATAAATAATATATTAATATCGAGGTCAAAACATAGATAAACATAGAGGGCGAACTTCTAAAAATTTACGTTTTTTCAGATTTGCAAAATTCAAAATGGCGGCTGCTCAAATTGGAAACAAATTTTTTTTTTCAATAGCGTTTAAATTTATGAACATCAATGATATCGAGAAGCGGGTGGTTGCAATCGATAGAGTGAAAGTTATATTTGTATAAATCACATAAAAAAAATTTTTTAAAATTTTTTTACATAATTTCTTAGAACATTTACCGAAAAAAAAAATTTTCCCATCTACTTTTTTCTCATTTTGGCGTTGAAAAATTTGTTAAAAATATCTTTTCACGTTATAAATATGTTTGTTTTTGAAAGACAAGTATTTTGATAAACAAATTCAAAGTCTGCTAGATATTTTCATAATGTTAATTGAAATTTTCAAATTTTGATCACTTGGCTAGGTTGTTGAATCCCAACACAATTTTTCATTTTTCTACCGTCAATTGGTCCATTCAAAAAAGAAAAGTAATCCTAGCTCGCTCGGCCAAACGGTGCGGCGGCAGCTGCTTGGCGTTGTGGTGGGGGGTCAGCGCTCGTTCGAGGTTCAACGAAGCTTTAAACTTTTATTTTGGTTTCCTTTGTAAAAATTGTGCATTTATAGTATGGTTATTATTAATATGAGGTACGATGATATTTATAATTTATATCTATAAATCCATTTATTAAATAAATAATACATAATTGGAAACATAGATACTAAGAATATTTATTTACAAATTTACATCTATTTTCTACAAATTTTCGCTCTTTTTGGTCTCTGAGAAGGTGGCTCTTTACAATTTTCCTCGTCATTATCATTAGCAAATAAATCCTCATCGATATTATTGCTACTATCAATTGCAAGTTCACAATCAACTAATTGACTCATATCAAAATTTGGCTCATCACTAGTCATTGTCAAATACCGTACTTACCATTTCGATGTTAGGTACAACAGTTTTTGCCTTCGCAATTTTTACATAATATCGTACAATGTATGCCAACTTTTTCACAACCACACCTGGTACAAAATTGAAAATTTCAATTAACATTATGACAGTATCTAGCAGACTTTGAATTTGTTTATCTCAGCTTGTAAAAGTCGCATCTGAAAATTTTTTTTTCCAAATACTCCTCTTTCAAAAAAAAAACATATTTATAACGTGGGAAAATATTCCTAACAAATTTTTCAACGCCAAAATGAGAAAAAAGTAGATAGAAAAATTTTTTTTTCGGTAAATGTTCTAAGAAATTATGTAAAAAAATTTTCCAAAATTTTGTTCATGTAATTTATATAAATATAACTTCCACTCTATCGATTGCATTCAACCGCTTCTCGATATCATTGATGTTCATAAATTTAAACGCGATTGAAAAAAAAAATTTGTTTCCAATTTGAGCAGCCGCCATTTCGATTTTTGCAAATCTGAAAAAACGTAAATTTTTAGAAGTTTGCCCTCTATGTTTTGACTTCGATATTAATATTTTATTTATAATTACCAGCCAAAAATATGATTTTCGAAAATTGTTTCCATTTTTGGAAAATTTAACATCGGAAAAAATTTTTTTTGGAAAAACTATTCACGTCACCTTCAAGAGCATACGATTTGCTGCAATTTTCATCTTCACGATTTTTTTGTAAGAACACATCCAGAAATGATATGAGCATAAATCACTTGAATTTTAAGTAGTCCGAGCTGCGCTGGCAAGCTGCGTCGCAAGCTCCAGCGGAAATTATTAGACAATCTGAGAGAGTGATGCTGGGTCGATATATTTTCATTTAAAAATGGAAAATCAGCGATGGAAAATTTTTGATGTTTAACAGATTTTACTACCTTACTTTCCCGGACTATTATTCGAAATAGTAGTATCTACTTATAGTTTTCCTTTCCGCAATTTGTTAGCTAGAATTACTATTTACCATAACAACTGTGCTTTTGATGGTAATAGTTTGTATTATTCGAAATGGTAGTATCTACTTATAATTTTCCTTTTCGCAAGTTGTCAGCTAGAATTACCATTTACCATAACAACTGTGTTTTTAATGGTAATAGTTTGTATTATTCGAAATAGTAGTATCTACTTATAATTATTCTTCTCGCAATTTGTAATTGTATTTACTTAATTTGTGTGGAGTATTATTAAAATATTTTTGGAATTTCTAGATCTGGAAATAGTCATTAAAATGTATGTAAAATCGCTAAAAAATTCAAGTTAATTGTCATAGAAAAACATCTATGCAATTTTATAGTTGTTCACCTCCAAATGTGCACTTTTTTTCAAATAGTTCACAATAATTGCAGCAAAATTGTTTCTCGTTTTTCATAAAAAAAAACTATTTCAAACAGTCCGTATATCTCTCATACAATATAAGGTATTCCATTTTACCTCTCGGCTTTTACTATTTGTAAATTGTTGGCGGAATAATAACAGCGATTGTCTTGCAAAATCCAGAAGAAAATTGTTGTACAGATCGTCAGAAACAATGTTAAACACTTATAACTATCACATTTTCTATTACTGAATTACTCAATGCATTAAAGCTTAAAGCGTGTGAAATTTTCTTTGAAGAGCGAATTGATCAAACATACGAGTGAAATAACCAGGAAAAAAATTGACGCTTCTGCTAAATCACCTGAATTAACCGATCAGGTGGAGTGGTCGACGATCTCGGCTTGCATTTTCATTCGGCAGAACTGGAATTCTAATCCCAGGCTCACTGTTACATTCAATTAAAAAAAATCTTTCACAATTCTGGCTGAAGAAACTCCGGCGAGCATATGGCGACCCGCTCCCATTAAAGGTGGATAATGAAATACCATCCTTCCTTTCCACCTGATTTATATACGAGAGACTTTTGGATTTGAGACTTTGAAAACTGAATGGGTAATTTTCAAAAGACGATCGACGGATTCCGAGCAGAAGATCGAGTTGTAGAGATTTTCTAGATAAACAGTCAGCAGGAAGGCTTGATGGAGCATGGGTAGTGAGTAGAAGACCTGCAATAGCATTATCTCTTACCAGGGAACATAGAACCACCAGCTTGCGTTCTGCTAAAACTCATGCAAACTGGACTATTAATGACAGAAAGCATGTACTTGTAATTTTTAAAATTTTAAAAGTTTTAATTCTTCAAATCGCCTTAAAAACCTTTTGACATAATACCAGTGTTTAACACTCTCTGACGATTTGTCAAAATACATGAAAAAAAACTCACTTACCTCGTAGGGCTCACCGAATTTCGGACCTGCTTGTGCTAAGTACAAGGTAGATGCAGAATCAAACACTAATTCTATGGGGTTTCTTTGGACTAGAACCGTTTCTGTTTCGTTACAATTATAAAATAATGTGACATTTTCAATAGTGACGCGAAAGGCGAATCGCAACCATTTGTTGTAGGATTTTGGCACTGTGAAATTGGCTATGCTGTGTGAGCTGATTTGACTGAAGTCGGTGTAGTAGAGACTGACTATAGATGTTATTGGTCCATCGGGGACTATTCTTACGCCTAATTCTACCACCTGGAAAAAATACGTTGCTTGTCGTAAAGAAAATAAAGTATTTATTTGGAAAGTATCATTAATAGTATATTATACACCAAAGTGGTGAATACTATTATTAATGATCAAGCGGACTAAGGTACGAGGTTTATAAATGTCTCCACCACCATGGTGTATATACAATTTTTTTCACTACTAGCCAAATTTGACACAAAAATTGAAAATAATTCACAAACGCATCACGAGAAGCGTTTACCACAGAGTACACCATCTAACAAGAGACGAAAGCTTTGTCGGTTCCTTTGAAGTCGGACTTACAGGATATTGAGCGGAAATACGTCAAGGCATTGTAACATAAACTACCTGATACACTGAGAAAAGTTACACGAGTATAACTAAACTAAATAATTCACGCATGTGCACACAATTTTGCGATCACAAAAACTACTTTCTTCCGCCTCTTGTTAGATGGTGTACTCTGTGCGTTTACCCCGACGTCAAACTGACAAGTACACTGTCAGTTTTCGATATATTATAAACGTACTAGTTATGTCATCAGTCATTTTTGGTTAAGCGCGAATATCAAACTAAAGGCGTTTATATTCAAATAATTATATCTTCATGGGTAATTTCAAGCAGCAGCAAATATGTAAATGACAATCTCCTGGGTAAACAAAATTATGTTGCACAAGTTTTTGTTGGACTACTATCTCTGAATTCTTAAAATATTTGAATTTGTCCAATACTTCTCTAGATTATTAATAAAAAAATTATTAACCACTAATAGAAAAATCAAACTTCTCTGTTGGCTAGAAGAACCAATAACTGTAACCTTCACAGCTAGTAGTGAAAAAACTATATTTATAATATTATTCCTTTCACTGAAAACAAATAATAAACTCACCGTATCGTAAGGATTAACTACTGCAAATATGAAAGCTCCGCGTCTACTCTTCGGCTTGGCACTTATTAAAATAGAAAATTCTGAGCTTAATTTCTCCGGTAGTATTTGCCTATGGGCTATTTTCACGTCTGATCCAGCTCGAAATCCGAATGCAGGGAATCCGTCATGACCATCGTCTTCGATGTATTGAGTCTTCGAGTCTGGAAACGGTATTGAGATCGCACCAAGTAAATCGTATTCGCTGTAAACTGAAACAATTAGAAAAGCAATTAAAATAAATTAAACTGGTTACCGGAACTGTATTAATATTAATTGCTATCCATATAAGCGCCCAATGGCTGAGTATTTGGTTCTTAAAAGTTGACAGTATGATTAGAATTGCTTCAATCAAATTTTACCATAATATAAGATTATCCTTCACAATCCACCCACAAAGTTTAAGAAAAACTTCAAGAACGGCACTGGTAGGTACACAGAGAGAATATGGTAGGATAATTATAAACTTTTGTGAACCTGAAGAGTTATCTAAAACTCATTAGTATTAACATACTAACAACTGAAACTGAAACCATTATAACAGTTAACATCAAATTTATGTACGCCAATAATCTCAAAATCACCTTTTACCTTGTACAGTTTCCCCTTCTTGTTTTAGAAATAGAATATCCGTAATATTTACCTTAGTTAACATATTCTGGATGTATCCGTAATATGCAAATAAGTTTCAAACGGTTTGAACAATAAACAGCGGGTAATTTTCAGTAGAATTTGTAATGACTAAACTTAATATCACATCCCTTTGAACAATTCAGCTAGAACTGCATGGTGCATTGTAGTAGAAAATGGAGGTTTATAAGAATCATTTTTATTGCCATTCCATTCATTGTTGAAATAATTTTTGCCCAAATTGAAAATTATCTTGGACTTGCTTGAATTTTAGTGCGATTTGAGTTGATTAAAGTCATTTCTAGCAGTCTTTGTGTGTAAGTAAGTACAAATAGGATATATTTTAATCAATATTAAATCAAGTTTGTGCACCATGTCCTATTAAAACCTCTCTTAGTGATGAGCAAAATCTGTCTTGGTCTTGGATTAAACTTTGAGAATTACATTCATATACATATCTTAATAAATTTAATATTATTACAAAATTTCAACATGACTTTTTCCCCGGTAGGTCAACGGCACGTGCTGCTATAGTTCGGCAAGTTTATCTGAAGCTACGAGGCATCGGTAAGAGGCGAGCAAACATGGTGCATATCTGTCATAAGCGTACAAATGGCGTACGGTACCTATTTTACCAAGTAAAATTGAAAATACAAAGGTCACCGACAATACCAACGCCACTGGATAAATCAATATCAGTCAATTGACGAAGAACACACGCACGCGCTTGCCAATAAGAAGTCAGCATCCGATAAAAATCACCAATTATGTAATTCAGAGGGTGTGGTAATTATGGTTTTCGTACAACGCCAGAGCTTGGAAAAGCCCATAATAAATTTGGAAAAGTGCTCATTTTTCAATATTCATAAATTGAAAAAATAATGTTAATAGAAAAAATCCAATGAAACAAGCACATTAAAGAATTAACGTTTAATCACAGTATAGAAACGAACCAGTAGTATAACTCTTATAAATTGCCAGAGCTTTTGATGACCTTGAACGCATCGCTTTACGATTCATTTTACCATAGGCGTAGGTGGCATAAGTTTTAAAATGACTTAAACGTGTTAAATGTTTTTTCTTAAATATTGTAGAACAGTACACTGATGAGTGAATAAATCAACAGTCTTATACAAAATATTTACTGGTTTTTCCATATTACAATTTTCATTTTGTTATGATTTTTAAAATTTTTATTGACAAATAATGTGTAATATAGTCGTACCCTGAAGAAAAGTTTTATTAAATATTTTATTGTAAAATCAACACAAGGATGTACAAACTCTGTTGTTTGACTAATATTTATAAGTGATTCAACAATATTATCTTCCGTAGCAACTTTCTCAAAATTCATTTGGAATCATGTTTCTAATAAGGAGATGTATTGAACAAAATTTTCATGCTGCATATTCAAGTTTCCAAAAGTATCCCTATTCGTATTTTCATTAGCTCTAAGGTAACAGTATAAAGACGAATCGTCTAAATTCTAATACGCTTGTGAATACGTCTCACATACGCTGCATGTATGAATTTCCCAACATTTTTAATTAAATAACCTCAAAAGTAGCGAACAAAATTCATTTCCAATAAATCATTTGTCTGAAAGTCTTCAGGCATTGTAGTATTTGATGAAAGAAATATTGTTGGAATAGCCTTTTTAAAAAGAAGTTTTTTTTTATGAGGTTGCATAATCATGTCTGGTTTAAAATGAGCACCACATAAACGATGACTACTATTGTATAGAGTTTCTATTTTTGGCATCAAGTCGGGCCTATCGCATGCTTCGAGCCAAACTTTAGCTCTGAAACAAAAACAGCAAATTAAATCAATGCATGATTTTATTCGCAAATTCACCACTGGCACTTTGGTTTGATCGCAGCACAGCACTGGCCGCCGGATGAGCACAGAGAGCTCGGCAGTGTAACGTCACGAGATAACATACTGGTTCGTTCCTATACTGTGGTTTAATCATATTGTAAATATTGTCAATAATAAAAAGTCCCTTTTCTAATTTTTATCACTACATACTTAGCATTCCTTCACGGCTTCAGATAAACTTGCCAAACTATACAGGCTTCTTTAATTATATTTATAATCAATTGAATGAAAAGAAATTTGTGGTACCAATATCTGTATCTGTAAACTCTGTTGTCATCAGAAAAGAAATTTGAACACTATTCTTTCCCAATGTTCATCATTTCAAAAAGCATGTTCACGAGCAAATTGCAGTATACGGTAAAAGCTGTACACTGGTTGTATTCAAAATTTGCTGATCTTTATCTGATCAATGAGTGAGTGATTGTATCAGTAAGAATTTTGGAAGAACTTCAAATTAATATTAGGCCTTGCTTGTGAAGATCAATTGACGAAAGATAATTTTTCTGATCTAGTTATTTGTTTAACTAGGCAGCAAAGTAGTAGATTGACTGCCGAGGCTGAAATCATAGCCGAGCATAGCGAGGCTAGGAATTCATCTAAGGCAGTCAATTTACTTTGCTGCCGAGTTGAACATATAATTTTTTCTCCGATTGTTTATAATGATATAGGAGGATATTGTATTTGCAAATTATCTGAGGAAAGAGAAGGTGGCCTATTCGCGCTCAACCAAAAATGACTGATGACATAACGAGTACGTTCCTAATATATCGAAAACTGACAGTGTACTTGTCAGTCAAACGACGGGGTAAACGCTTCTCGTGGTGCGTTTGTGAATTATAATTTTTGTCTTAAATTTGGCTAGTAGTGGAAGTAATTGTATATACACCATGGTGGTGAAGACATTTGTAAACCTCGTATTGTTTGGCAAGTTTATCTGGAGCTACGCGGCGTCGGTAAGAGGCGAGGAAAAACATGGCGTATATCTGTCAAACGTACAAATGGCGTACAGTACCTATTTTACCAAGTAAAACTGAAATTACAAAGGTAACTGACAATAGAAACGCCATTGGATAAATCAATATCAGTCAATTGACGAAGTGAGAGGGAAGAACATACGCACGCGCTTGCCAATAAGAAGTCAGCTGGTCGATAAAAATCACCAATTATGTAATCGGAGGGTGTGGTCATTATGGTTTTCGTACAACGTTGCCAGAGCTTTAAGAAGCCCATGACAAATATGGAAAAGTGTTCTCTTTTAATATTCATGAATTGGAAAATAATGTTAATAGAATAAATCCAAGGAAACAAGCACATTATAAAATTAACGTTCAATCATATTTTTAATATTGTTAATAATAAAAAGACCCATTTATAATTATTATCACTACATAATCAGTACTTCAACTTTTTCATAGTTAAACGTGGCAATGTCGGATGTTTTCGACTGCATTCCTTTCACGGTTTCAGATAAACTTGCCAAAGTATACCTTATT
This sequence comes from Galerucella pusilla, assembly GCA_910591695.1. NCBI lineage: Eukaryota > Metazoa > Arthropoda > Insecta > Coleoptera > Chrysomelidae > Galerucella > Galerucella pusilla. The sequence goes on along the minus strand of CAJUYI010003694.1, from coordinate 6,314 downwards.
CCGCTCGAGGCAAAGCCCCTCGCGAAATAATTTTGGTGCCCTTCCATTAATAATAGTCTTCTTGGTGTATAATATACTATTTTTCTTAATTAAAATATGTTTGGTTTAAACTGTATAATAAAACATTTTTTCATCAAAAATTCTGAATAAAATATGAACTCTAACTTAATTTTGAGTGGAAAATTATGGAGGTGAACGCGAATAGATGTAAAATTGCAATATAAAATGATGTCCTGCTAATTCCCATTTCAAAACGTATGAAAAAAAAGGTGGTCGAGAATCGTAAAAGAGGTCCGTATATTATAAAGGTTCTAGATGGAAAGTTCGTCGAGGCCGAATTACAACAAATTGTTGTCTGTATTTTAATCACGAGATCTAGAGCAACTATTATATACAAACGTGGTCCACAGAAAATTAATATATGGAGGTCTCTCTATTGTACGCAAAAATGGTAAATTTAAAGTTGAGTCAAATTTTTTGTACAATTTTCACGTCAGCTTCAGCCGGTTCAACTATTTAAATTAGGGAATTTCATACCCACAGGATTTTTTTCAAACCTCGATTCAAATCAAAGTCATATACAGGGTTATTTATTAGGAGTGGCGACTAGCTGTATACCATAGAATTTGTGGAGAAATTCTCATGACCAAAGCAGCTTCAAAGAAATATCTCGGTTTTTGAAATATAAATAAAATCACCTTATTATTTTGAATGAAAAAAAAACACTGTTGCAGCAGAAATTACTTCCACATTAAATTTATCAAAAAAAAAAAAACATTAACAGGACAGAGTGGGTAAAGGAACAGTAGATAAGGAATATTGTTGGGTTGATATTTGGTGGAACTTTGAAGGATCAAAGATAAGTGAAATTGGTTTGCGTGGACGAAATACCTGGAAAATTACTTGAAGCGATGGGAGAATTAGGGCGTTTTAATTTATTCAAACTCATTAAAGGGATTTACGAAGAGAAATGTAACGAAATTAAATATATTGACAACAATTATCCAATAGCCAATTGAAAAAATTCGACAGACTCATTTTTCAGATTCTAATACTACTTCAAATAGATCAGCTATAACAGAAATCACGTGCATCGGGATCTATATCTATATTGTGCCAGCTACAAGTTGAAATCATGTTCAACTATTCAATAAGGCTGCTTTCACCATTTCCAAATCAAACTCCATATAGACTAAAATAAAAAAAAAACTCGTCGACAAAATCTTGATTGACAGACAGTTCAATACGAGTCCACAATATTCAACCAACAATTTGTCGGTTAACCAGCAAAACTTGTTACAGTTCGAAACTAATATTAACAGAGAAAATTGCAATTGCGAATCACTGATTAGCGATTGACATATACGTTTACTTAACATTAATAATGTTTTCGAAATTGAGTGATAAACTTTTGTGTATTCGAATATGCTGCAATATTAATTTTGTTTACAAAGACGAGGCATGAATTCGAGTAACTGCATGTACCTAAATGAAAGATGAACTTTCAGCTAGGTACATAAATATAATGCAAATAATACATAGAATGTTGGCAAGATTGTTTTAAATTATTAATAAATAAAGTTTATTATCAATTACTTCACATAAATATTTATTATTCACTTTGAACTGCCAATGATGCTACAATTCCACGATATATTATGACATCGTCGATCTTCTTAGATCAACATTTTATAGATGATGATTTGAAAAAAAAGTGAAAAATTTTCATTCTCCAATATTTTATGTGGCTAAACTATAAATTGGGATTTTTATACCAAATAAGTATGACAGTTACTATTACAAATATGTCAAAAGTGAATGAAATTGGTTTTATAGAATACCTATTTTAATAATTTGATTTTAAGTTCTTTTTCCATGTAATAATCGTATTTTTACGAGATATTTCCAAAAGTCATATTTCCAAAAAGTAGACCGAACAGCAAGAAAAAACATCTACTTTTCGGGCAGACAGAGAGACTGTAACGTTATATTTGGCCACTATCATTGGAATATTTAAATATCTACCGGACGGCGAGTAGCCAGTCCTTTTTTCTTACCAGCATGTGATTCTCGTCGAGAGCCTGTAGCACCGATCACCGCGGAAAGGCAACATTTTTACATTTAATGTGCGACGGATAATCTCCGTTGGTGAGGATTAGTATACATTGATATTGGTCAAATATTTCAATTATTTTCTCCTATAAAGAGAGAAATTGAGAACACACTACGAATATGTAAATTCTTTCTCGAAACGGAGCATGTGAACAGGAAAGGGATATGTAACGTATGTCCATTGCTCATCGTATGGTTCAATTTAATAGCGAGTACTGCGAGTAGTAAGAATAAGCTTTCTTTCTCCTGTGAACCATGAACCGATAAGGTTAATTTTAATTTCTTGTGAGAGGTTTACCTCAAACTTTTTTTTTCTAAAGTGCATTCAATGTGAATGGTAAGTTGCATTTACGTATATGCTTTTCATTCCTGATTCTTGATTTTATATTTTTTCCTCCTAGTGATAAGCGCCAGATACACACACACAGCTATATTGTTTTTTTATCTTGTTCTTTGGTAAAGTTTTTCTGGTTTTTCTTATACAGTTGATAAAAGGTTCACATATATATATAGTTAAAGTCTTTAAAATATGTATATTAAATTAATTAATTAATTCAATCTAATTACCAACCTAGAATATAATATTTCCGGATCACATTTTTCATTACATTTTTTTTATCGCCTTCTGTGATTAAAATAAGTAATAAAATAAAATTGAGTTTTTATGTTATTTAGATATTGTTTCTTTGATGAATGGAAATAAATGAGATTTCCTTAATAATATCATATCATTCTTTATTGCTTCTTTTGTTTTTTTTAATAGTAAAATACAGGATATTTTTTTCATGAACCACGTTCTTGAATGATTTTTTTTTGTAACCAATTGTAAACCGAATTACTGCAGATATCCTGAATTTTACATGAAAAAAATGTAACTATTGCTGATACACTGTATCTTTCCTAGCACTTTGTACCTGCTACTTTGTACAATGAATTATAGTTCGAAATTGAACGGGGTTGGGATATCTTCACGATACAACCAACCACTCTGGTTTGTGATTAGAAAGGACAATACCACTTATGCCTTCCGGTTTCGGTGTATTTGCGCCTCATCAGTAAAAGGTAGATACTTTAGTGGAAACACGCTGACAATTGTAACAGAAAATTGTAATTAAGCGGTCAGGCATTGTTAATTTTATGTTGATCACAGATAATTAGTTTCGACTGAAAGGCTTGGTGTGATACTTAAAATACTTTCGATTGATGTTGGAAATCAAATGGAAATGTTTCACTTGGTATTTATTTTTCTCTTTTAAAGAAGCTTTAAATTAAAAAGGGTACATTTCCAAGTTAAATATTCGTGTTTTTCAGTTAATTAACTCTCAATCCAACCGAAACAGCGTGAAATTTTGAAATTCATTAATAATAAAAAGTAAGAACCTTTTTCCAGAGAGAAAACTCATTTAGATTTAAAATAAATGAGCGTGAAGGATCATCATGAAATCTGAGTGTTTGAATTAAATCGAAATATTGTGTTTCCATGAAAATTCATTGTTTGAATCGAACTTGGTTTTTGTGTAACGTTACCAAAAAAAAAACTACAAAATTTTCGGTAGCTCGATATACCCAATCCACTTCAACAAACCTCGATCACATCTGTTACCAATAGTTTCTGACAGACGTGCATTCACAGTTATTCTATAGTAGCACTTTCAGGTCAGAAAATTCGTTACAAACTTCAATTTGTTTTTTCAGCACAGTCGTATTTTAATTCAATTTCGTTACATGCAGGCTACACTTTCAAAAATTGGGGGAAATTGAAATTATTGATTTGTATCACTGAAAAAAGGAAAAGGGAAATCACCTGAATGTCGTTGCTGCCAGAAAAATCAATGGAAGAGGTATCAATACTTTAAGAAACAAAGACTGCCACTGCAGATTCAGAAACCGTACTTTTTGCGTACGTTCAAGAAAAATCTGCATTATTAAAGTCTCCATCAAGCTTATGGTGTGAATTCATTCATTTATTCATACGTCTGGGTTGTGCTCAACAGCCCAGGCTCTTGAACTGAATCTTAGTATCATTACCCATATTATCTACCTATTTCCATTTCAGAAGCCTCGTGTCTTCTATATAGGCCACCAGTTTATCTGGAGGGATCTTCAGTAGTTGTGATGTTTGTGTTATTTCCACTCCAAAGTGCTTTCGTCCTTCCGTTCTCACAGAAACAGAATTTGTGAGTAGGTGTTTCATCGTAAAGTTCACATTTTTTTGCACACAGGTTCACTAACTTTGCCCATCCTGTGCAGATGCTTCCTCAGGGTACAGTGCCCAGTCAGCAGGTCGGTTACTGTCTTCAAATTTCTCTTGCCCAGTTTAAACAGCCTGGACGAAATTTCCTTGTGTAACTAATTCAGTAAACTCTTAGTATGGAGGTGTCCTTGTGTCAGTATGGTGTGAATATTTCATACTGAAGTCGACCTTTTTCATATAGAGGAGAATATAGATATATCCAAGTAGCCTAAGTGCTACTCACATCCTTCAAAACAGTGTCAAAATGATTGTTTACAATCTATCTGTATCTGTAGAGTAGGGAGGGTGAGTGAAGGCTCACAGCACTTAGGCCACATTAAGTTCACACATCCTGCATAGAGGTGTGTCCACTAGCCCCATAGTATGGAGGTGTTTCCTTAGTTGATAGTGACCAGTCAGAAATCCTACTGTTAAACGTAGGTTTTTCCTGGTCATCGCCAAATATTTCTTCGGCGCCAGCTTCCTAGGGTCGCCCAGTGTGATCCTGGCAAGACTGAATCCTTTGATTCCATCCCATCTCTTAACGGATTGAGCATGGGTGTAATGTTTGGCTAGTTCCGCAATTGTCGAAGTCGTTAGGCCGTAGGTGTTACTAGGTCCTAAAATTTCAAGTCCAGTGGCTTTCCTGGCTCAAGATTTTCTTTTCCTTTACCCCTGTCGTGCCATTTAACCCACCTCAGGATAATATTGTTATCTGCCGAGGCGTCAGCTAAATCTTGCCGGCACTCTAGTACTAGCCTCGATATAATACGTTGTCTGTTCAAGGTTAATAGGGCTTGTCTACTATCAGTGCAGATTGTTATGTTTTTGCCAATTCCTCTTCTGGTTAGTTCTTTTGTGGCAATTGAGATACCTGCCAGTTCTGTTTGAACCACGCTGGTATTGTTTCCTATTTCCCACTTAATCTTTAGGCTTAGTGCTCTCGAGTAAACTCCACATCCTGAGGATTGTTTACAATATATGTGAGAGAAATATTTACTGTAGATCCCTCCGTACAGATATAGTTTCAATTAGCTTGGGAGCCATACAAAAGGAAATATTGCGGTGAAGGTGTCAAGTTCCAGAATAAAAACAAATCAAAACCCTCCGATATTTCAAAAATATAGCAACTTCTCTTTCTTTTTCAGTTGAGGAACTTCATTCATACAGTCATTTCGATTGCGTCCAGCCAAGATACTACTACTTCAATTCCAGAAGGATTGTGTCTTCTATATAGGTCACCAGTTTGATATAGTTGATTTTGAGTAGTGTTTCTTACTAATTGAGGCAAATATGCAGCCCTAGGGTATCTTCAGCATTGCCTATAGTGAACAATTTTTAAATATGTATTGCGTATTCTACATCACTTCAGGATTTTGAAATTTCTAATTCAAATTTTATACCATTATTGACAATTTACATGTCAATCTATGTGTCTCCTTTTACGATAACTGTAATACACTCTTGGGTATGTCCGATCTGTGTTCTATTGATACAAGACAGTTCATAAAAGTATGTGTTTGATGATTGCAAGGATCAAGTCTCGTGACATTAGCGTTTCCACTGTTCCAATGTTCAGTTAGTTCTCGTCTAAACTACCAACTAAAGTTTAGTTTAGAATTGTAACGCTTATCTACGTAACAAAGTTTAGCGTCTGGACTGTAACGCCGTGTATAAACAATAGTTACATGTCTGTGTAGGTAGGAATATACAAACAAAAGAGAATTTCACCTGCCTGAATTGATATTTATACCAGTGTAACGAACCTGAAAAGATCTAACGTCAATGAAATACATAAATCAGGATTTTTCATTTTTAAAGGTTAAGTGGGAGTATCATTTTTCAATGAAACGGCAAAATTTTTGTTTGTAATGGGACCAACGTGATAATTGAAAAATTGCAGGAAGTTGTTTATACAACTCAATGATGGAGACACAAAACCGCGTTTTAAATGAAAAGGGAATTTGTG
>CAJUYI010003693.1:0-21839 GCA_910591695.1 Galerucella pusilla | reverse complement strand
GCTGCGCTCGTGAGACAATACTTCCCACTCGTGTGAAAAATGTCACTCTCCGCACACGTTACGTAATATACTATAATCACTTACAATTTATGCAGCTACCTTTTTCTTAATAGTTTAAACGTACGAGCGCCACAAATTGTATGCCAACACGCGTTTTGGCGACCATCTTGAGGTAGAGAAAGCAGTGCGTTTCTTAATGTTTTTAAATGTGGTACTCTCAATGTGGTACTACATGTTTTGCTTGTGGATGCCGAAAAATGGTACTTATAATCTGATAGATTATTTCGAGAATGAAAGAAAAAGTGGAAATTCGTCAATAAGTGTAATCTGACATTTAGGTAACCTCTGGGTTTTCTGAGAGTGCTTTTGACTATACCCCCGAAATTCGTGAACGTGCACACAGCTTTTCTGCATTCAACCATTGGTATATTGTTGTTTTCTATCTGGATACCTGCATACATAACTCCAAATTATTTTATTCGGTCATATCGTTCGAATTTCAAGGCCAATAATTTAGTAGCACCACCAATTTCTTGAGACATGTGACAATTTATATCCGATAACACATAATTTCCGTCAATCATCTCTCGATATGATGTCGATATCGCAACATTGAATACTGTGACCAAAGAATGGATGGCTTGACGGTCTTCGATAAATTTGAGAAATACACCATAAGAACACTCTCTCCGCATAGTTTTGCACATTTTTTTCTTTACACCAATCGATGAATCGCTGATATGCAAGTTCATAAACTTGGCGAGATTTCGGTGGCAAAAGATTCAGATATACTGCTTCGGCACTTTCCAGTATATCCGCAGGTATATTTTCATCGTGTTCGGGATTCATTTTGAAAGCAGCGTGAAAACTACTACAAAAATTATATGATTAGTACGTCTACTGACGTCTACTTGACAATCAATATTTACCAACAATACCAGATATCCATGACTACCGACTTGCTACCGCTGTTATAATTAATAGGTGTACCAAATTATTAACATTTTTGAATAAAACTAAATTTATTTTAATTTTGACTTAGTTGGAGAAAAAATAGTAAGTATATATCATACGGACTAAAAGTGCCTATTTTTACTCGCAAATATTGCTCGTAAAAAAATATGCACTTTTAATCATTATAATATAATATACCTACTATTTGCTTCCATGTTGCGATAAAAAATAAACAATGCCACATGTTTTCTGGACGTACTTTGTGACACTGTGGAAACATCAACTTTGTTTCAAAACATTGCGTTGTTGTTTTTTTTAAACATACAGTGCTTGATATTATTAAAATATAAAAAAAAGAATATGCAGGGTATATATAATTAGACACTCTTGAATAAAGCCACTAGATAAAATTGTATCGCTATATCAAATAATTGCAGCTAATTCACCCATGAAAAATTTTAATTTAAGAGTATAATTTCGTCGAACGGAATAAAAATAATCTGTATACAACAATAAAATTTCACCGTATCATTCCCAGGTAAACGGCACACGGGAAAAAATTTGATAATTAAAATTGTTATTGTACCTCATAGTAGAACGTGCACTCCCTACTAATACCCAGTAATTTTTATTTCCTCTCATAACAGTGATGGTATAACGTCATTGGCACCGTAGCCCGTCTGTAGGTGAAGGTTAAAAGCAATGACATACTTTCTCTACGAAAGGTCTAAGTCAAGAAGTCGAGAATATGATATAGCGGTACCGGAATGCGGAGAAAGCCGATCGAGATATCTTCAGCTATTCAAAACGCATTTCTCAAAGGAAGTAAATCTCGAGACATATTTCAAAATGTTCCGCTGGAGTACTTTTGTCAAGAAATGCAAAATAATCGCTATAATAACAGCCTATTCCTTATAACCAAATATGATATACATGGTGTTTCAGAATTAATACGAGAGAACTCAAGTGTTTGTGCGTAGTGGCGTGGCTAGGGTCATTTGCGCACGGAGGAGAAGAGTGGAGACACGTCAAAAGCTCCGGCTCCTGGAAGATATTCCAGTTCCGACTCGAGCGGCTGACGAATGCTTGCGCAAGTACTACTTCGCAACCCCATACAGAGCTATGATCCGGGAAAGAGAATCCTGGGGAAAAGAGACAAATACACAGCCTCATGGGACAGTCTGGTTCACAGATGGATCATGCTCTGGTGACAGAGCTGGTGCTTGAATTAACTCTAGGAACCCAAGGACACAAATCTGTGTACCATTGGGTGATGGTGTATCTGCATATCAGGCCGAGATATACTCTATCTTGGAATGTGCGCAGATAAGCCTAGACAGAGGTTATGTGGATCGACGCATAACCATATACACCGACAGTCAGGCAGCAATTAAAGCCCTGAGTGGATATACCATCAACTCAGGGTTTGCTGACGAATGTCGAGAACGACTTGCTGATCTTGCAAGTCAGAACGCAGTGCACTGGCTGCGGAAGGGGTGGCAGCTCCTTTCTGCGGCCCGGGCCCGACCCTCGGCCTAACAAAAAAAAACAATACGCAAGGAGACGGGGAAGTGGCTGAGGAACCAGCACCTCGCTCATTGGAATGTTCTGCAGGGTCCCAGACAATCCAAACTTCTACTGAAATGACTTATGATCCGAATCTTGTATAAAGGTAAATCCCATTCACACGTGAAATTTTTCCGCTTTTTTCTAAACCTTAAAGTCGCTAATGACCTCCATAGTATTGATAAGTAAATAAAAATCAATAAACTGGATACTTGAGAGAGTCTCAATTTATCTTCTGTAAGTTCCTTGTGGCAATACTTATTATTTTTTCTCTTATTTCTTGGGAATCAAACCACAATAACGTTTTTTATTTTTCATTTCGACGTTTCGGTAGCGTTCCAGCTAACGTTGTCAAGATTAACTAGTAATAGAAACATTTTTTGGTCCCTATCTTGACAACGGTAGTTGGAACGCTACCGAAACGTCGAAATGAAAAATAAAACACATTATTGTGGTTTGATTCCCAAAAAATAAATGAAAAAATAGTCTCAATTCACTCATCACTGTATATTTAATAAAAACAGTAATTAATTAAGATATTTCCATTATCCTGCATATCAATTTTCAGGTGGGTACTCTCATGAATGTATTATCAAGAATATCAGATATATGTGGATGAAACAAAGGAAATAGTAGAGGCAAATAAATTCAATTGTTGCGGTCATTTTAAAAATAATTCCAATTCAGGAGAAATTATAAATTATGCAGAGAATTTAATGAGCTATAATTTAATAGAAATCTGAAAAGTGTATAGCTGCTTTGCAATATCTGTCATCAACGCTGTTACCAGTTACTTATTTATTATTTCAAAAAGTAGAGGATTGAAGAAAGCAGTGTAAAGATCGAGGTTAATTGGAGTATTTTTTGTCATTTTGCTACAATGTAACGGCACGAATTGTTCTTAAAATACTTCTCATGGAGAAAACAGAACACAGAACCAGATGCTGCCAATGCAATACCTAAAATATACAGATGGCTCAAAAATAAAAGAAGGCTCAGGATGTGGAGTTTACTCGAGAGCACTAAGCCTAAGGATCAAGTGGGGAATGGTTCAAGTGGTTCAAACAGAACTAACAAGTATCTCAATTGCCACAAAAGAACTAACTAAAAAAGGAATTTCTGGCATAACAATCTGCACTGATAGTAGACAATCCCAATTAGCAATGAACAGACAACGTGTTATATCGTGGTTAGTACTAGAGTGCCACCAAGATTTAGCTAACGCCTCGGCAGATAACAATATTATCGGGTTGAAGGGCATGACAGGAGTAAAGGTAATCGCATTGCTGATTCTCCAGCCAGGAAAGCGGCTGGACTGAAAATTTAAGGACCCAGTGACACTTACGGCCTAACGACTTCGACAATTGCGTAACTAGCCAAACGTTACACCCAGGCTCAATCCCTTAAGAGATGGGATGGAATCAAAGGATGCAGTCTGGCTAGGATCACCCTGGGCGACCCTGGAAGCTGGCACCGAAGAAATATTTGGCAATGAATAGGAAAACACCACGTTTAACAGTGGGATTTCTGACTGGCCACTGTCAACTAAGGAAACACCTCCATACTATGGTGCTAGTGGACACACCCCTATGCAGGATGTGTGAACTGGAAGATGAAACTGTCAGGCATGTCTTCTGCGAGTGTCCGGAGTTATCGTCAATAAGAGAGTGTGTGTTCGGTGAGTTTTGGCCTGCACCTGCCGATATAAAGGAGATGTCTCCTAGTGATCTGTCCACCTTCCTGGGAAGGACAGGATGGACGATGACCTGGGAGGACAGCTCCTAGGGAGGATGTACAATGGGTCAGATGTGGTCTAAGTGCTGTGAGCCTACACTCCCCCTCCCTACTCTACAGATACAGATACTTTTCATGAAGATATTTCTTAAATAACTCTTCCTTCACTTCAAGGTTTTCAATAAATTTAGGTGTAAACGTATTTATTGTTTTTGGATTGAAGACTGAACAAATCAATCTAATAAAAGTCTTATATCCATCTAATAAGAGTCTTATATTTATCTAATATAATTAATTGCAAAGTAATCTTGATAAATATATGCGAAAAAGTAGCGAAAAACCAAAGAACACCACACCACGCGGAGGCTACAAGCAGCAAATCGTGCAATAGAACGTGGAAAATGAAAATGAACGGGGAAAATACCCGAGCCGTATTCTCAAAAGGAGAAGACACAGGAAAACATAGAAGTCGACGTGAAAGATATCCCTTGGACGGATGAGGCAAAATGCCTATAAGTGATATTAGACCAATGCCTCACATTTAACGAAAATCTGAACGCAGTGAAGGCAAAAAAAGCAATCACAGGAATTAAGGCGACTTGGTTATGTATCAAGACTTCCTGATGAAAAGGCAACGAAGGGAGTTTTAACGTATCGCCATTTACTCCCACAGGTGTTCAGGTTTTTGTAGAATTTTCGTATAGAGCTGTAAAGTGCAGTCACAGAATTATTCCGGATAAGAAGCATACCTCTTACCAAACATCTGTAATGCTGGTTGCTGACAACAACTATTGAAGTTAAATCGTGCAGAATAGCTTATGGTGATAATAGCTGAAAGACTGTCTGTTAAACCGGATATTCTGTAGATTGATATTTTTATTCACCATTTGTCCTAAGATTTTCATTGTGTAACACAAACACGAGTGTATAATCGACATTTCTAATCAAAAAGAAAGACCAAAAATTGAAGTGTTGCGATAGAAGAGGACGGAATTTAAGAAAAAAAGACTGAGACTCTCCTCAGAAACTAAGTAGAAGTGAAGGGGCTCAATAGATCTTTTAGGTCTCAGTGAATGTCACATCAAAATATATACATACATACATACAAAACTTCAACTTAGCCTAAACTTCACTGGTGCAATCAGTGGGATATTTCTCCATCGCACTCGCAGAACCTCGACTACCAACCCACTCCAGTGTATGGGCATTAGAATTTTCGTAGGTGCAGCATCTCCAAAAAGGAAGAGCAACTAGGTATCTATAAGCAGTCCAAGTGAACATCGACCGGAACAAGCAACCACAACCACAGTGCAATGTGTTCTAACAAAGCATGAAGGTACACTACAAGGCGAATTGAATTATTTGATTTTTCAATTTTCCCCATTCATATTTTTTGCCCTTTATTCGTGTTCATGTTAATGTCAGCTCAATAAATATTTCACATATTGTGACAATGACGACCCCAGTCGAACAAAATTTGATTGTGGATTGGACCAAGAACTCACGCTGGTCCATATTAACTTTGCCCCTGTTTCCCACTCCGTAGGAATGGAATTCCGAAAATACTTTTACATCGGATGCATACGTCATACAAAGAACACACCCTCCAAGTTTCAGGTCTCTATATTCAGCGGCTTAAGCTATGCGTCAGTCATTCAAGAAAAATCACATCATATGTTTCGAGGAATTAGATAATTGTGATAATTCCTTTTCTCCATAAAATTGAACCGAGATCGAATGTAACATTAGCAAGGAGAAATTACCTAATGAATATTGGAACGTATTGTGATTATTCGACTGCCACAAAATACGCTTCATCTACTTTCTTTGTACAAACCAACAATTGATATTTTTACATGGGGCCGTTTGCAGAAGCTACTTGATTACCATTAGAAGGAGACTCATTTTTGGATACCCCTGCTTGGATCTTCAGGGGTTACATCATCAACTGGATACGTGCAATATGCTTCAGGCGGCACATCAACCTCACCGAAGGTTGTCTGTCTCTTGGGGTCCAATGCCTCGCAGTCAGACAAGACATGGGTTACGGTCTCGCTCTCTATGCCACAAAGTCCGCAGCTGAGATCTCCGCATCTCCCCATTTTATGCAGGTGATCTTTCACCGGTGCATGATCCTTTAGATAGCCTGTGATAATTCTTTGCTTAATCTTAGGGATACTCAGTAGTTTTTTAGCCTGCATGTACAACCTCAGCAGTTGGTCAAATATATTATTCAATTCTTTGAACCGGTATTTGCACCTTTTTGTTAATATGTTTCAATTTCAGTCACGTGCTGTTTTGCTGTTTTAGATATTCCTGCTTTTTATGAATGAATAAGAATTTTTCGCTTTTTCAAACTGTCCTATGATAAAAACCATGGTTTTATTAATCATATCGAGTTCCCGATTCCTCCCCACCAACACATACATGCTATCACGTGCCTTGCGAGCTGTCACTGATAAAACTAGACAAAACTAGATAAAAATTAGTTACAATATCATGTCCGAATTACTGCTCGATTGCGGTACAGAATAGAGCTTCAATCTGAAATTGTCGAGAACCTCATATATATACTCAGTATACATCAATGCAATAATATAAAAATTTGTAGTTATTAAATTAAAGAACCAAGGAAAGAATTTGGACACATTGGAAATATATATTTAATTTTCATTATCACTTTCACTAAGCAAATCATAAAATGTAGAATAATCACTTTTATCCATCACATTAGTAATAAAAAAGTTATTTTCTATATCAGTCTTTCTACTGGGATTTATACTATTATTATTGTTATTTTATATGTCTCCGTCTAAATTCATCATTTTTATTGAGCTATAACATTCCTTATCCAATCCGTCGTAACTGGAATTTTATGATAGATTCCAGGTTGATGTGGCACACCGCATCCAAAACCAGCACTGATGATTCCTACTAAAGTCCACCGTCCCCGTTCCAGGACTATTAATGGACCACCGGAGTCTCCTAAACAGGCGTCTTGTTTCCCATTTTCATGCCCTGCACACAGCATATCTTCGTGAAGGTCGACGTGAATTCTGTTCATTTCGTGCCAACGAATACATTCATTTAAATCTGAAAAAAAAAATTGTGATGGAAACTATTTCATAAACTCCATTTGTACCGGGTTGTCCAATAAGCCCATCTCTCGGCTATATATCAGAAACTATTCATGTTATAATTTTAGGAGAGAAAATTCCTTAGTAAAAGTGACGAAGAGAAATCGCTGGAAATAATTTTCAAGTTTCTGGGTTAACCGCTAGGGGGCGTAACAAAATTTTAAAAACCAAGTATTTGTGAAATATGCCCAATTATAATCAAGTGTGGAATAAGTAAACTAGAAAGAGGCCTAAATTCCGCAAATTTGTTCAAGTACTTTATTTTTTATTTTTTTAAATAAATGGTGGGGGAAAGTAGGAGAGTGTTTTTGGTTAGGGTGAGTCAATACTATCCCTACTTATGTTTCTGCGTTTCTATTTATATCTCGATTTCGACAAATGCTATTAACATGCGATTTGCGCCATTTTGTTACGAATTCAATCCAGTTCCATTATAATTCACAATGATTAGGTGTTTCAATTGAACATTTTCAGGAAAAACAAATTTTAGTACCATCTACCTATGACAATTGTAACTGAATGCATTTGTTTCATAGTAGATGTAATTAATTAATCTGCACTCTTTCTAATGACACTAATTTCGTTAAAATCGGTTGATTGAAACCAAAGTTATAGGTATTCATCCAAAAATTCAGGCCTCTTTCTAGTTTACTTATTCCACACTTGGTATAATTGGACATATTTCACAAAAACTTGGTTGTTAAATTTTTCTACACATGTTACGCCCCCTAGCAGTTAACCTATAAAGCAATTTCTCTTCGCCACTTTTACTAAGGAATTTTTTCTCCTAAAGTTATAACATGAATAGTTTCTGATACATAGCCGAGAGATCGGCTTATGGACCACCCGGTACATATGAATCAACAAGTTATCAGCTCTACAGAGTGATTGAAATTTATGTGTGCCAGTTTTAGAGTGTGAAGAAACAGGATATTCAATAATGGGGTCTTCTAGCTAATTAAAAATCTTTGTTATAGAAGAATTAAATGAGGAAAAAAGAATGGAAACTAGCTATAAAGTTTATTTATTGTGTGGACCCCAACTTTGTGCAGTATACTCATATTACTTTTTTAAATGAAACTAACTGTGTGGAATTTTTTGAAAACAGTTAGTTTCATTTTAAAACTTAATAGTTAGGAAGTTTATTTGTTTCTTCATCATAAAATTGGAAAAAAAATTAACGCCTGACATCTAAGCACTTTTCCTTTTTCTTATCATCGATATATTTCTCCTCGACCTTGAGTTCCCATATAAAATCGTAGGAAGAAATAATCGAATGACTATGAAGTTTGATAAGTGCCAAGTCAGTTGAAAATACACTCGAGAAAAGACATCCAAATGTTATGATCGAAAGAATGCACAATCCAGAGTGATACTGAATATACTACTGGGTATAAATCTCAGAAAGCTTAGAATGTGGAGCAGGAAAAATGTTCTAAAACAACAGCGCTCGACGGGCGACGTCCCGTATAATATGCCAAATTAAATGCAAGTAAGGACGTAGCGACGTACTGTACCATCCAAGTCACCAGCGGCATCGGTGCTTTACGCGATAAATTCGAACGAGTGAAACATCTTATATTTTTATTCTGTTATCTTTGGTTATATTATTGGATATTACATACCCTCCTTAATAATAATCAACTTTCAGTGGCTGCCATTATTTCCGAAAACTAACCCAAAATTCACGTCATTGACTGGATTACGTATATAATTTATGTATTTTTGGAAGCTTAGCGGTAATCTTTCACTTGGGGTAACTTTTCACCGTTTGTTTTCTTCTCCTATTGTTACCTTCTGGCACCAATGGCATTCTGTGTCGAATTTTAATCCTCTAGACGGGAATTCCACAACTCAAATGAAAACATCCCCTTCTCTCATTTTTCAGAAGCACTGTTGAGCTTAACTTTTGATATATTCGTTTCAATTGATAAACTTTCTCCTCTACACCATTCCATAAATTTTAACCAATACTATCTCTAAAACGCCCCTTTTCTTTCCACACTATTTCCCAAAAATACGAACATCAACAGACCAACATTTTGAAAACCTTGTTCAAACTATCTTTTTCCGCAAACAAACTAATTTACTTTTCTAATTATGCTTCTAGACGGAGAGCTGGCTACAGAAAAAACAATGTATAAGGTACATGATATTTGACTAGCTGGATAAGTTCGATTAAAGTTCTCAAACACTAAGCACCCAGTCTGTCTGCGTGGTTAGGAAGATTAAGTACGTAATAGCCGATCAAAATCGATAATTTTTGACAGAAAAAAAATGATAAGACTCACGGATAAAAGTTGTGTCAATATGTAGGATTTGTTGTTAGGAAATGTGTAAATTATTGGCAGACATTTTCATGGAAGTAAAATGGTCGGCAGACGGCAACAAAGTGGTGTTTTTTTTGTGAAAAAAAAATGATAAGCCTCATGATTAAAAGTTACGCCAAATAATTATTTAACATTAATTAAAACTAAATCTAAAATGGCAGACAAAAAAACGAATGATAACACCGAGGCAGACGCCGATGAACATTGTGGTCCCGAGCGCGCTTCACGCTTAAGACGCCGCGCTTCACCCGCTGTTCGAGGTTTTATAAATTATTCAATTTTCAATGAAAACAATTGAGAGGGATCATTTTCTAGCTAAAAGCATGCTCTTTCTAATGGTGTGAATTAAAACATTAAAAATAATTAATAACCATGAACAATTTGAGTATAAAATATAATAATCATACGAAATGCTCAGACATGTAGATAATTAAAATATTTATTTTATTAGCTTTTCTTCTATCTCCTCTAGTTTACGAGATACCCTCCATAACCCTGGATAACGGTAAGGTTTTGGTATAGGAAAGTATACATGAATTTGCCTTATTTTTCACCCCTGAATGCATTAAAATAGAAAAAACCGGGTGGTTCTATTTAAAAAAAAAAATTGATATTTATGAAGTTAAACTTTGAAAACTTTCTATACACACCCTGTATAAAATGGAAAATTTTTCAACATAGATTCAAATAGTTCTGGCCTTGCTCAAAGCAACCGAACAAAAACCATTTTCATATCTTCAAGGGTATTCACTGAAAAAAGTAATTTGTGAGGGCCTGCAACCGTCAAATTTCTTACAAAAAAATTAATCTCAAAAAATATGCATTTTTCGAAAAAAAAATTTGAGGTAAAAGTATACTTACTGAAATTTTACGTAGATTTTAAAAATGTATTAATATACAGGGTGTTCCGTTTAAAATAACAAAGTTACAGTCGACTTCCGGTAGAATCGGAAGTCTGCCATCATTGAAAATATTTTAGTTAAAAAGATCGCATTCGAAAACCGAAACGTAGGAATTTTCATGATATTACTATAAGTATTTTGCCATATACAGATAGTTTTAACACCCTGTATAGTTTACTACCTAATAATTTACGTTGAATCAATATAAAAAGGATCGACAAAGTTTGCGTTTCTTTTTAAGATAAAAACAAGTTACGTTGCGTCTCAATGCCCGTATTTATAAATGAATCTCAAACTCGTACTCAAGTATATATTTTTTGGAACGTTTTTCATACCTGCGTTGTATATGTACGATATTCGAAAAAAAATTAGTAAATTATTCAACTGCAATTCAGTTAAATCCTAAGTTTTACCATAATTTAATATCATTCAACCATTAAAAAGTGAATATTCCACTATTTTCCAGGATAAATTTAACTATTCCTAAGTAGAAATTTCACTTTTTCAAATAGTCATATAATTTTGACTATTAGTTTTTGTTTTTTTATTATTTAACTATTAAATTAGTGAATATTCACTAATTTTCAAAGCTAAAAGTCAGCAACAGAGAATCAGTTAAATTTGACTAATTTAGATTTAAAGAGTATATTTTGTACTTAAATTGTTTATGGTTATATTAATTATTTTTAATGTTTTAATTTACACCATTAGAAAGAGCATGCTTTTGGCTAGAAAATGATCCCTCTCTAAATTGTTTTCATTGAAAATTGTATAATTTATAAAACCTCAAACAGCGGGTGAAGCGCGGCGTCTTAAGCGTGAAGCGCGCTCGGGACCACGATGTTCATCGGCGTCTGCCTCGGTGTTATCATTCGTTTTTTTGTCTGCCATTTTGGATTTAGTTTTAATTAATATTAAATAATTATTTGGCGTAACTTTTAATCATGAGGCTTATCATTTTTTTTCACAAAAAAAACACCACTTTGTTGCCGTCTGCCGACCATTTTACTTCCATGAAAATGTCTGGCAATAATTTACACATTTCCTAACAACAAATCCTACATATTGACACAACTTTTATCCGTGAGTCTTATCATTTTTTTTCTGTCAAAAATTATCGATTTTGATCGGCTATTACGTACTTAATCTTCCTAACCACGCAGACAGACTGGGTGCTTAGTGTTTGAGAACTTCAATCGAACTTATCCAGCTAGTCAAATATCATGTACCTTATACATTGTTTTTTCTGTAGCCAGCTCTTAGACTATTCCTCAAAACGATCAATTATTGAACAAAAATTATGCCCTACACTTTTAGTATCACTAAGAAAAACTGCTGTCAATATTTTGCAGGCAGGTGACAAACTTCCTTGGCATATATACCTTGATAGGAATTATATAGTATCACTTTGAATTAATTCAATTTCCACTTATCTATATTAGGTTACCCTGGTGATTGTCAATCACTTTAAAAATTATACTGAGGAATATCTTCACCTAATATAGGAACTGAAGCACTTCTAAGAACATTGGTACCCATCAAATCATTAGTCCGCTTAATTTTACCCCATCCCGCCACCACTCCTTCTCTTCCTGTCACCTCGAGGTCTGGGACCGGCAAACAAATAGGTGAGATATGAAAATATGTGCTGGCCTCTATCGCTAATTCCAGGAGTGCCAAGTCGAATCTGTCAGGTTGTGTCACACGATAGCGGAATTTCGGATGAATTATTTTTTTGCGAACCTGAAAAAATGCAATTGAAAATTAATACAAAAATCATTCGACTGGAAAACTTGTACACTGCTAGTTTTGTTGCAGGAAACAAGATTATAGTTATATTCTACTCTAGTTTTAATACACACTAGAGTTCAATTCTTCATTATCCACGTTCAGACTGATACTTTACTTTTCACGTTGGTATTATCATGATGTATGGTTTGCTGTAACTATTTTCATTCATATTATCTGAAATACTAGTCAATGAATTATATAGTTAACTGTCAAGAAAAATGACACACGCTAGAAAGTTGTTATGGTTGAAATAATACCCTTCTTGATGTTTTATGTTAAGGATAAGGTTTATGAAGTACCTCCCACTTCACCACTACGAGATGAAAGATAGAATGAAGCAAGATTTCCATAATGTTAATAAGCACCCGCTTTGAGATATCAGTCGTTTTTTCGAAGCCCTTATCGATGTGAAGTTCATAGTTACTTTTCAACTATAGTGTACCAAGAACATTAATAATTTGTCATAATTTCGTCATAGATTTCGAAAGCGTGCATGGGCCTCCAGACTGGCTACAATCGATGAAAATTGTATTCTAACACTCCTTGAGAATTTACAAAATATTGGACTTCTTGGACTTCACAACACTAATGAATGGTAGAGATATAGTGCCAGATCTCATGTGATCAAAGAAAAACGACAAACTTTCATTCTACATAAAAATGACAATTCCTACAACTTTTTTTATTCGCGAAAAATCTTGGAACTTAGGGATTTCCTTCGGAAAGTTAAAAAAAGTGTCAATCTGGCGGAGTTTGGGAATACTGTGACAGCATTTTTTTAACTATAATGGGAAGGAAGGTTGATGAAAATTGTAGAGAAAATCTTTTCCGCCAAAAAATATTCTGGGAGCTGGCCGACAACATGAACATCTAAATTTAAACATCAAATTTGCGGGTAATATTATGTTTGAGTTATGTTAATACAAAATATTATTGTCCGACAAATATGAGAGTTAATTTTGGCAATGTTACATCAAAGTTAAGTAGAGCAATGATATTTTCTTATTTTTACCACTCGAATTGAACATTTCCGACAAAATTAACATCGCTGTTTGTGAAATTTGAACCAGTTATAAAATAAAAGATGTTTCGGCTGCTGCCAAAAAAATACCCAATATTTTTGTCAGAAGGAATTACTTCTACACTGTCATCGACCTATCTTTTAATCAAAATTTTGTGAAAAAGCTGTTTAGAATGTTTGAAACTATCGCCAAATAAAGGTTTTTCCCACTTTTCAAGGTTCCACTCCATCAACTGGTGACGATAAGGGATCTGCAGAACCCGCTGTGCCTGGAAGCCACAACGACCAGAAGAAAATGTTCCCCATATAGGTGGGAACACTTAAAATAAAATCCATACGACGTAGCTTCATAAATTTTCCAAATATTTCCAGACTCCACTGTCATAAATCCAATATTTTCCAAAATTTGGCAGAAGGCACCTTTATCCTTTTCGCCATCACCTTCTCCATTTCCAACATCTAGAGGACTATAGCCTAGTAATATTTATGTCTTTTCGTCAAACAAACCTATTTATCCATATGTAAATGTGTAAAGAATGAAATATATATCATTATTTTGTTGGGAAATAATTTATGGTACTTTCAAAACAATAACGGAATTACTAATTACCTTATAAAGATCAGCCGGAGCCAGCTCTCTAACAGTTCCAGTATTTTGAATATCAAGCTCTCCTAAGTAAACCCAGATATTGTCAGCTTTTGCATTCAATATGCAATGTGCAGCAGTTGCTACAAAGTTTTTTGAAACTGAAAAGTGAAAAAAATATCAAATTCAAACTTTTAAATTGTTTGCAACAGTATTTTGTATTATTAAGACGAAAAGAAATGGATAGTTTGAACCATTCGTTAAAAATTGTTCCGCTAGGCAATGGCAATGAACAATTTTATCGTCCAATGTATAAAAAAGTTGGAATTTTTTCAATGTTTGATAAACACTTCCTAAAATAGTTTCGTGGTTTGTTGGGAAAATTTAAAAATATTGACAGTATATGAAATATTTTGTATCCAGTAAATCAAAAAAGATACTGTGCGTTCAATCATAAGCGGTAACATTATTGAAAATTGTTTCTTACCCAATACTCCTCCACACTGGAAAGTACCAACTTTGATATACGCCTGCCAAGGAAATTGTCCAAAATTAGCTTCTTTTCCTCCAATTATTCGTTTATTCAATATCCGATCTCCTGATTGTCCACATTCATCGTAGTCCAACTCCTGAAGTGGAAAATCGTCTATTCGCTTTTGCAGTGAAAAACCAGAGTTTTCTTGGAAACTTAATCGAAAAAAGAATTCAATAGATATCTTATGATGACTTGAATTAAATTTAAGACAGGTTGATCATATTTATTCCCCAATTATTTTGTTGTAAAGTAGATTTTGTTCTATCCTTCAACAACTAACTGCTACTTACAGACGACCCAATGATTTTATTTGGAATAAGGACGAATACGACAGTTAATAGTTTGATGCTGAAAATATTTTGTCAAAGGCCATTCCTAGACTCCTGTAGCAATCTGCTACAAACTGTATACGCCTGTTTCTAGCTAATAGCCGGTAGGGTCGAGTTGTCTCCAAAGACCTGCAGGTCCTTTATTGGGTTGAAGTTGTCATACCGAAAAGAGTCGAGTTGTCTCTCGTTATTGGTATGTAGAAAGTGAGACTGAGTCATGAAGGAATGACAGATTTCACCATCCTATTTCCAGAATTCACTCGCCAAAAGTATTGTTTTGTTAACGTGTTATGTTCCTTGCCCTAACAATTAATAATTATCTTGTCCATGATAAGTTTTCCACGAATACAACTCGATCGCATCCCAAATAGCAGCAGAAATTGCAAGGCAAGGATATGTCGGAGATGGTAGACTAGTTCGACTTCAGGTCTATCAGGTTATGTATCTCTGTATAGCTGGCAGTCAGAAACAGAATGTTACATCACGAGCTGAGAGGTTTTTTATAGATGTCATGTATATTTTGGACTTTTGAATGATCAATAAACATGGTATAAAGTTGATGGAAATTGGTTCAAATAGCGACCGAAGTATTTTACAGAAAAGGAGATCTGTGTGAAGGCTTGGAAGATGATACACAGCAGCACTACATACTGAAGGCAACCGCCCATAAGTTACTTACTCTGAATTTTCCTGTAAATTATCATACTCCTCATATGGAATAACTGATGATGAGTAGGTTTTGCCGGTAACGCAGCAAGCTACTAACCAAGGACTACCACCACATCCTGCTTGGCCTTTACCACCTACTAACCAGCATGCTAAAGATAGAGTACAAGCATGAGATTCTCCTTGGCTCTCGCATTTTGCAGGAAATCCAAACATTGTTACAAAAACTCTCCCTGTAACAAGAAAGTGTTTATTATAAAGTTTGCCTAATTAGCGAACATAGAGGTTGCGGTCATAGTAGTCGAGTATCGATAAGTGTGGCTTCAGTTTACTCGCACATGCAGAAAATATTCACTGGTGGCATTCGGAATTGGAGTCAAAAAAGCCTTTGAGAGTCGGAGTAGTAGCAAAAACATTGGATTTTGATTGGTTATTGATCACGATAACTTACCATTAACGGGAAACCTGCTTCAAAGTTTATGTTCCATGTTTAGGAATATAAAATTCACTTCCACACTTGTTTAGTTACGTCAAATTCATTCACTCAAATGTAACTACATGTTATATTAATCCCTATATTAAATGCTCCATGTAATCGGAGTGAACAGGAAATATTGCAACATCTTCTTTTTAATTGTTCAGTTCACGTCGTCATGTAACCAAATATTTCTTATTCACAGAGTTTGGTTGCTCAAAGATACACAACACGCTTTCAGCATTCTCTATGACAAAATTATCTCGGTATTATCAAGACCCTAGGGGAATTACTACTGAAAATATCTAATAATATAGTAAATATACCAATTTTCTAGCATAACAAATAAGTAATGATAGAAATATTTTTTTCTAAATCTCACCTGTAACACTAACCCCTTTTCGGTATCCTTCGAGTTTGTCACTTTCAGCAACATTTTTCCAGTTTGGCCAAGAAAACTGTCGACCGAACAAATAAAAACCATTAACATTACATACAACCAGCACCAGTAAGAATCGCATCTCTTGCACATTTTGTATAAAACTATATTCACAGTCACATTTTTTACTGTATTTTCAATAATGGTTTGCGCTCACAGTGTGTAACGAGATTAATTTTGTTGATGATTTCAAGTCGAATAACAGTAAAAGAATGGTCGGTAACGGCACTAGTCCGAAAGTAACCTACTAACTTAACCATTTACTTGACTAAATTGTGTCTGCGAGAGATGTGAATGATCGAAGAGCGAAGTATATGATAAAAAATACGCATTGGGATTGGAAATAATCATACGGATACGGTAATGAATGGAATCTGGTTGATATCTTCAATATTTCAAGAAAAATCATAATAAAATTATCTTCGGTATGTTCTTTGCGGTATATATTTTTTTAATAATCAAAGCACAATGTTATTATTCCATTTAAAATTCTAGTGGCAGCAAATGACAATGAATTCAAAATGTGTTTAAATTTTTTTAACAATCTTCAACTTCTGGTTTGAGCGCTTTCTTGTTGTACCATTACGTTTCTTTTCCAATGCACATGTTTTTCGCAATGACAAAACTTCGAACATATTTAGCTTTCCTAGTAGTTTTATCCAGTTTTATACAAGTCTGATTTTTCTGTTATTTTTTGTTCATTTCACTTCTCTTTAGATAAAATGAAAACATAATTTGATTGCTTCAGGAAAAAAAATGATATCTTATACAATATAGTAGGTAACCGAGAGGTCACCGGCTGAACTGTGGTGAACTTGAAATTCGCTTGTTCAATTCAGAGTTAACTCCTAATTTCCGGTGACCAGCGAGTCAATTTAGTTTGTCAAAAATGATCAGTTAATGTTGGGTCAAGTAATATTAATTTCATCGTCTGTAAGTTCCTTGTGGCATTATTTATTATTTTTTCTCTTATTTTTTCGGAATGAAAAACACAATAATGTTTTTTTATTTTTTATTTCGACGTTTCGATAGCGTTCCAGCTACCTTTGTCAAGATTGAATAATGATAAAATAATTTTTGGTCCCTATCTGACACAACGAAAAAAATATGACAACTAGACAATCAATAATATTTTGAAGTTTAAGACTACAAAACTTTGTTGTCAAATTTTATTAAGGTCCATTCATAGTAGATCACACCTCTGGTAAAATGTGAAATAAAATATTTTATTTTATGACATTCTAATGATATGATAGTCTACTAGAAATGGAATCCAGTGACGTGCACGTTCCAGGAACGGTTTTTATTGGGATAGCGCTTTTTTTTCGCTTATTTTGGAAATGTTGTTAATAAAACGCGTTTGTTGTTACTTTTTTGTGTATGATTTTTTTTTTCAAAATATGTATGACTCAGTTTGGTGATTTTGTGTATTGAAGTGTGTATCGATTAACAACTATTCCAATGATAAATCATAAGAAAACCTGGATAAAAACTTATGATGCTATCCTGATAACGCAAGTAATTGATTATTGGAAGTTTCTCTTTCTAACATTGGTAACCAAATTTGACTACATTCGGCTGAAATACTAGCTATACATTTATCTGCATTTAGTTGTATTAAAGCACTTTCTTTGATTTTCCGTCTTTTATTATTGGGTTCTTTCAATATTATTTTTGTCGAATCCCATTGAATTTTATGCCCCTCTTCCCAAGCATGTTCACAAATACCTGACTTAAAGAACTCCCTATCTTTGATATATTTTTTATGTTCACTTATTCGGACTTTCAATGGTCTAGATGTTTCATCTACATAGAATTTGTCGCATTCACAAGATATCTGATATATGCAATTTTTTGAAGATTGTTTTTCATTTTTTGGTTTTGTTTTTGTTAGTATAGATCTCAACGTATAGTTAGATTTGAAGCTAGTTCGAATATTGAATTGATTACCAATTTTCTTAATTCTTTCTGATAAACCCCTAACATACGGTATTGTCAAGTTTTTAAAAACTATTTAGCTGAATTATTAATATTATTGCTATTATTATGGGGTATTAACAATGAGCCCTTTTCTATATTCTTAATTTCTTTATTTACAAATTCTGCCGGGTAATTATTGGCATTTAAAACATTTCTTAGTAGAGTTTTCTCCTTTGTGAAATGATTATCATTAGAACAAATGATTCTGGCCCTATCGTATAAAGATTTTACTACCCCTTTTTTAACGCGTATAGCATGATTTGATTCAAAATTCAAATACCTATTAGTGTTTGTTGGCTTACGATAAACACTTGTTTCATACCCTGTAGGTGTTTTATTGATAAGAACATCTAAAAATGGTAAAAAATTGTTATTTTCAATTTCAAATTTTATAGATTTCTCTCCTTCATTTATATACGTTAAGAGATCATTCAGAGATACTAAGTCATAAGGCCATATTGCAAAAATGTCGTCTACATATCTCCACCAGACAATTGATTTTAATTTCTGATTATTTACTATTTTGGCTTCAAAATATTCCATGTAAATATTCGATAGAATTGGTGAGAGGCAATCTGTTCATAAAAATCATTATTGAACTGAAAATATGTTTTTGTTATACATAATTTTAATAATTCTATTATTGCTGCTACGCTCAATTTGGTCCTTTCTGTAAGGGTCTGATCTAAGTATTTCTAATTTCGATTTGACAAGTTCTATTGTTTTCTGTACCGGTACATTTGTGAAGAGACTAACTACATCAAAACTGACCAAATAATGGCTTTTGTTGAACTTTAAATCCGATAATCTAAAAGATGATTACTATTTTTGATGTATGAATCTGTCTGTCCTGCGAGGGGTTCAATGATTTTTAATATATAATTTGATAGTTTGCTGCATGGGGAATTAATAGTGCTACAAATTGGTCGTAATGGTATGTTTTGTTTATGAATTTTTGGTAAACCATAAAAATGTGGTGGTTTACTGTATTTAGGTGTTAACATTGTTCTTTCACGATTAGCAAATTCGTTCTTGAATTTGAAAAGTGTCTTATAAATTTTGTTTTCAATTGATTTGATAGGATCATTTGGTAGCTTAGTATAAGGGCCATTTATTAATAAATCCATTACTTTTAAATCATAATCAACTTTGTTTATTATTACAGTAGAATTGCCCTCATAAGCCGGTAAAATAATAATAGAATTATCTTCTTTGAGATTTTCAATTGACTTTTCTTCTGCTTTTGTAGTATTGTTTTTTAAGTGAATAGATTTTTCTAATATGACTTTACAACGTACTCTATATTCTTCTCTTTCGTCGAAATAAAAAAATATTATTGTGGTTTTTATTCCCAAAAAATAAGAGAAAAAATATTAATTTTGTTGTAAAATAAATGGGGCTACATTTGTTGATTTTGCAGGCGATTTGACTGATGATGAGGAATTTTTGGAACTGATAGGTAATGGTTGAAAAACATATCGAATGATTTTTTTCACTTAATATACTACTTCATAGGTCAACCAGAAAAAGCCATGAACGTTTAGAGAATAATCGACGGACAAGAATTTTAACAAAGGTAGGTATTAACTTCCAAAATATGTGGTACAATTTGTAATAAATGAAATTTCAAATAATACCACTATATCAGATTACTTACGATACACTCTGTATATACCGAATTCGACTTTAAGACACTGAGATGACCGTAAGCCAATTTTGAAGGTATAAAAAGGAATAAAAAGTACACGAAAAGTATTGGTAGTATCACTTTATTTATCAAAAATATTCCAATGCCTAAATAAATTCACAAAATCAAACTTATTTCCCAGTACACATTGTCTTCTATATATACTATTACAATTTATGAACTATTCCACTATATGACTATTATCTGGATAAATTTTCACTGAATGTCATATCACTTAGGTAATAATAAATTGATATCAAATATTTTCGATAGATGTAACAATTCAATGATTATTCCAATCATGCAAAAGTATCTGGAGTCACACCTTTCTAATTGGTCAGACAAGTAATTTCACTGAATTCACCTTTTTAAGCTTCTATCACAGTGTGTCAATTAGGTCGGTAATTCTTTGATTGTTAGGTTTATGGAGAATTTTATCCAAAATTGCAATTGCAGAAGGTGAGCATTTGCTCGTCTTCCTAGCTTTTTCATCATTCAACAAAGCTCTTTGTATTTGAATACTTCGGATAAATATCCAATAATATCTATTCGTCAAAAACTCTGTCTAAAAACAAATAAATTGGTAACATTTGAGAACCCTTTTTTAAATGAAGGGAACCAGTTTGAACTCTCAACTTATTTAATTTGCTATTTATTCCATGCAACTTATACGTTTTTTGAAATCTCACAAATTCAAACACACTAGAAGCAAAATTATCGTGATTTGGGGATAAAATAACCAAGAGCTTTGAACTGTTAGTTGATACCCTGGAAAATATGACATTGCTCCAGCCACTTGCACATAGCGTATGCCTCTGGTAGTAGGATTAAACGCACAAAGCTGTGCATGAGCATAATAGTTCCCACTTCTACTTCTGTTATGTGTTGATGACTGTTAGGTGTCTAGTGGATGTTTTGCGTAATGGGATTATCAATATGTATGCTCGAAAGTGTACATTGTGTCTTATTTCAAAATTTCTACTGGCTTGACCAATATAGGCAGCATTAGATTCTGGACATTTCAGCTTATATATTCCACATTTTTTCAATAGGGATATTTCTGTTCGACACAATTGCTCTGGTGGAGAAATATTTGTTGCTATAGATATTATCTCCAAAATATTATCAGGAATATCACCAGATAGGCGATGGTTTTGTAATATCTCATTTTTTCAAATTTTTCAGCAAACATTGGTTGCAATATCACTTTTTTCTCTTCCAATTGGATGTTTGGATGCTGCTATTTGCTTAATTGTTTCGATTTATTCTTTTTCGAATTTACATTTGTTCATGGAAACTGTATGTATCATTGAATTAATATATGCTGCTTAATCAGGTCACATGAAATGATAGGAGTAATTTTGGCTTATTCACATTATTTTGTCAGTTGTCAGTTTGTCTTTTAATTAATTTTTAATAAAAAATAAACACCAAACTGAAAACACCACATGTAGGGTATTATCAGTAGTAATACCCCTAGGGTCTTGATAATACCGAGATAATTTTTTCATAGAGAATGCTGAAAGCGTGTTGCTTGATAATAGCCCAAGGCCGCAGGCCGAGGGCTATTATCTTTGAGCAACACCCTTGAAGGATTCTCTACGACAAAATTTTAAGTATTTATCAAGACCCGAGGAGTATTCGATAAGATAATTTTTTGCTTTGTAGATATCAAAAAATTGATTGTCAATCTGATGTTCAATAATT
>CAJUYI010003692.1:0-21863 GCA_910591695.1 Galerucella pusilla | reverse complement strand
TCCGAGTGACACCGTATAAACCTACAAGAAATCTTGTTGATACCTCTCTTAGTTTCGGTGCTAGAGATCGAGTGGAAATAATTGGCGCACCCTGTATTGCTTATAATCAATGGAGGTTTTCTGCGAGGGACCTGAGAGCAAAGGAGGGAAGTAAAAAAAAAGAAATACAGTTCACTTAAATAAAATAATTCCTTCTCAAGCCATCGAATCCTTGCCCAATTGGTAACCACAGCTATAAGCAAAGAATGTATCATAAGAATTTAAAAAAAGCAATAAATAAAAATACACATTTTTGGGTTTAGAACTGAGTGAGTCCACAAATATGAGGGTTGTCTTTTACATTTTGCTTGTAGAGCCGAAAAAGTCACATTATTGTATTTCAAAGTATTCTTCACTTATAGTTAGAAAATAAAAGCTCGTATGGTGAAAACCATTTTAGCGGTGGGTATGGCGTGTACGGTTTTCAAAAATGATAAAAAAAACAGTAGGCATACAAAAATCCGAAAAAGAAATTCACTCGAGCGCATCAGATTTTCAGATGGGGTGTTAAGTAGGCCCTAAGGAAGCTCCCTTACAAAAAACTGACGATTTCGGCGTGAAGTTACGACAAATTTTTTTAATTGCAAAGAGAAAGTTCTTTTGAAATACTCGAGCGCTAAAGTTCAAGGAGTGGTTCTTAAATATTCCAAAAACTATCACTAGTAGTATAACTCGTAGATATTCGCAAATTTTCTTCTTCCCCTAGGGCAAGGAAACGGGAATGGTACCATTTTGGTATAAAATCTGAAGCTCTACAATTTTTGTATGAAACTTTATTTTGTAACTTCGACGGTTTTTGCCTAATTTCGGGAAAAACATCCTATAAACTTTTCTCAAACCCCTCTCCGGGGGTTGAAACATAGTTACATGTATATTTCGGTCGTAGCCACTTCCAAGTATGAGAGTAGCATTGAATATCAGATTACGAAACTCTTACAAAATGTGTGAGACATTTTCACCATTATTTATTACCCGAATTTAAAGTTTCAACTCGACAGGTATATTAGGAAATAATAGTGTAATTTCTCTAATTGTAGCACCCATGAACTTTGTTATGTAGAAGAGAATGTAGCGTAGTTTGAAGTTAATTTAATTAACAAACAGAGATGACCGACCCGGCAAACCATAAACCCAGAAACTGCCCACTCATCTTCCTTGTACTTCGATGCTGACTAAATATTACTGCCCAAAGCACTATAAATTAAGAATCCAACTCTGTTGAGACTCCCCTTTTAACCAGGTACACATAGTTAGTAGTATGTTGTTAATAATGATCATAGTTCAGGGGCATTAACCGCCTCCAAAGTCAGAATTAATCTTACCCACATCAAGACACTCGAGAGTGCTTTTAAAGGGATTCATATATTTCCGTGTGGGTCATTATTTGCTACATTTCTCAGTGTTCGGAAGTTTTTCAGTCTCACATAAGCATTGAGTAGTATTTTTATATAAAACTATTTTTATCCATGGTATAGCTAATAATGTTCCTTTCTTCAATCCAATTTTCGTGTGTCATTGTCAAATCTTGGAAATCAATTGATTTCATTGAGTATTGAGAATGAAAATATACACAATTTTTCTCCAAATTTTGCATCTTTCCCACTAGGTGCAGTATCAGGATGTCCTGGTCTCACTGTACCAGGGTGAGACAGGTTCAATCAGGTCCTGGTGATTCAAATGAAGAGAGGTAGAGATTGGCTACCTGGTTTTGTTTTCATCAATGAACATTTGAAGCATATTCGAGTGAATTTGTGCATTATTTAGTCTCCTCGTGTGATTTTTGAGGATTTTTGATTAATCACCGTTGACTGTTTCGGGCTGTGGTTACTTGAAATTGAGAGTTTTTCGATGAAATAACGTCAAATTGTGTGTTTTTTTATCGTTTTAGACTGTTTCCAGCGTTCTTCCGAGTTATTGTTCTGTATTTGACTGAAATAGGATGGAAAATGATCCATTTACAGGCTAACTTTCGTTTTAAAGTATTTTCGATTCTATTTGTGCATTATTTAGTTTTCTTTTGAACACTTTTGCTCGGGTAATAAAATTCTTCAACATATAACAGGAAAAAATAGAGCTATTTTCAACCTGCAGACACAACCCTTTTTCCAGAATATTTACTAACCATAAAATGATTTAGAGCGTTTTTCTGTTCGGTCTCTTCAAGCTATTTCAAAAACATGAAACAATTGCACCACTGGAATAACAAAGACTGGCTTTAACCAGCTGCCCCACTAATAATAAAATTAAACTACTTCAGTGTTCTTTCTTTCATTGCTGAACTAATTCCATTTAAAACTTTTATTTTGCAGTTGAAACCAAATGGAAAAAAATAAGTAGAGTACGGATCAAGTACAAAAGACATGAAATTTTATTCTTATACAATACCACATTATTTTGATTTGGAAAAATTTCGTTCGTGAAAATGATAGTCCGATTCTTTGTGGATGGTTCGCGTGGCGTGAAAAGAGTTTTCACCAACCAAAAAAGTATGAATACAGAGACGGCTTCATTTTTGTGTGAGCTGGTTGAATAGTTGAATGCCCAAATGAACTGGGCGAGGAAAACATTGTCAACTCACTGTGGATTCCGGGAGACACTGGAATAGAAGGAAATAAAATAGTAGATGAACTTGCGAAGAGAGGGGTTAGACACTATTTTGGGGACCGGGACCTTTTTGCGGTAATAGTGACTGGAACAAAGAAGTGTTAAAGAAAATACATACTGTTAATAAATCTAAGCAGGTGAAAATATGATAGAGGAACTGTTAGAAGATGGGTTTTTGCGACTGCTATATTTGAAATTCAAATGTATGGAGAACTTCTCATGTTAACGTTTCCATAAAGCTGATCAAATAGCAGCACATGCAAATGCCATTCTTGAGCAAATGCATGAGGGTGAGTGTAGGCTCACAGCACTTAGCCACATGTGACCCATTGTACATCCTCCTAAGGAGTTGTCCTCCCAGGTCATCGTCCATCCTGTCCTTTCCAGGAAGGTGGACAGTTGTAGCCCAGGACTCACCGAACACACACTCTCTGATTGACGATAACTCCGGACACTCGCACAAGACATGCCTGACAGTTTCATCTTCCTGTTCACACATCCTGCATAGAGGTGTGTCCACTAGCCCCATAGTATGGAGGTGTTTCCTTAGTTGACAGTGGCCTGTCATAAATCCTACTGTTAAACGTAGGTTTTTCCTGGTCATCGCCAAATATTTCTTCGGCACCAGCTTCCCAGGGTCGCCCAGGGTGATCCTAGGAAGACTGCATCCTTTGATTCCATCCCATCTCTTAAGGGATTGAGCATGGGTGTATCGTTTGGCTAGTTCCGCAATTATTGAAGTGGTAGGTGTTACTGGGTCCCAAAATTTTTAGTCCAGCCCCTTCCCTGACTAAAGGATCGGCCATGCGATTTCCTTTACTCCTTTTTTTCCTTTACTCCTTCACCCACCTCAGGATAATTAATTAATATCATTCTAAGAACAATGTATTGAAAAAATAATTTTTTAGTGTGGGACATGAAAATATTCATTTCCAAAAATTAATGAGAGTTATTTGAATAAAATCCACTTATAATACAGAATGTTTCGAAGCTAAAAATTTTAAAAAGAGTGGAGATAAAAGTACAGTATTTCCTTTTGAAATCAAGTAATCATACGTCAAAAATCTGGTATATTTAAATACAGCTCTGTAACGGCAGAACTCATCAACGTGCTAATTAGAACAGAAGTAGATTTGAACAAGTGAATGAAAGAAAAAAAGAAAATCACAAAAATAGAAATAAAGCGAACGTATTTGCATACAAATGGAATCAAATAAAATACCGAGTTTTGTAAACTACATTTTACCGTTCTTATCGGCTAAAATCTGAATAAATTATTTAAAAAAAATTAAATTAATGTGCGATGAAATTTACATAACGGTCGTTGGGCTCGCTTCTACTAGCCGTTTCGATCACTTTAAAGCTATAATCTCTACTCACGAAAGGGGTGCTGTTAACGAAACATTTCTATAGAATGTTCACAATATTTCCTTAATGTTTTTGTTACATTCTTTTAGTCGTAAAAATATTTGGGGTAGAAAACAAACTATTCATTATAATTCACATCTGGTAATTCATTTCAACGTATAAAAGCAGAATAGAACATAAATCAAAATGAGTTAGAATCAATAAACGAATCGGTTAATTTTGCAAATTGAATCAATTTCACAACTTTAATTTGGATAGAGCATCGTTACTATTATGGCCATATCGATTCGATTGTGATTTAAACCTCCATTGCAGCTATCATAATTATCAGTCCCGTCTCTTATACGGTGAAAGAATTGAAAGCCCCAATAGGAGATCAAAAAGTATATCATAAACTGGGATACTGTTTATTCTTCATTCCATAGTTTGTATATGTAACCGTGAAAGACCGAAAGTAGTGAATGTCAACATTCGCCGGTGGATGTCGACAAATGTCAAATGCCTTGGTGAAAGTCCGAATATTTCTTAATTCTATTATACATTCGGACTTTCACCGGTATATGTCGACAAACACAAATGAGGTCCGGTGAAACTCGGACACTGCAGGTCGCGACAAGTTTTTAGACGGATCCAGCCCCTTGTTTCAACGTTTGACAGCGCTCCCTTACCTAATTTAATTTTCTTATTAGAAATTATAATTTGTATTCAATGGCTACTACAGTGAATCGTGATAAGTTTTTTGAAGAGTTACATGCCTTAATTGGAAGTGAACGAGGAGACAATTGTTTTTAGTTTTCACAAGAAAAGTACTCTAAAATCGTTTCTGAAGTAATTTCTGCTAAGAGTAAGTGTAGTACACCTTTGGACTACAGACGTTTAAAACGTTTTGACATTTGAAAAGTGATGAAGAAAAGTTAATTGTGCCATTAAAACTAGGAGAAACAAATATGTTAACTGCTTGGATGCAAGACAATGATTCAAACAAGTGGTCAGAAGGTTTGCCGTTTGTCCAATTCGCCAAAAACACAACTTATCACGAAGGAATACGCCAGAGTCCTTATAAAGCCCTGTTTGGCGTTAAACCAAAAATGGGTATGGCATCGTCATCACTCTCTCGCGGGCAAATTTCAAACAGTGAGACCGAAGAACAGCTAGAAGCTTATGTTGAAATGGATAATGAAAATACCATTGAAGCTGATCCGCAACCTGGCACGTCTTCATCTCAAGCACTGCCTGAACAACACGAGCTAAAAAAAGTAGCTGCAAAAGAGAATCTTCAAGCAACAAAAATGTTGCGAACCTCAAAAAAAAAGTTTCCTCATGCCCAAATTGGTGATACCGTAAGAATTCAAGTCCCTGATGTCGACCGTGGTCGTACAGACCCTGGAAATGTGTTAGCGGTTGTTGTCGGAATAGAGGATTCAGACTTTTATAGATAAGCTAATGAAAACGGTACCTTGAAGCAGCTTTTCACCCGTAATCAGTTTGTAAACTGTAAATAAAAGTTACTTTCCATGGACGAAGTTTCAACAAAAGAAATGTCGCTAAGAGAAGCAGCTTCTGCTAATTCAAAAAGTGGAGGGCAAGGCTATATACGTTGTAACTTCAAAAGGAAGTGTTCCACGACTAAATGCAGCTGTAAAAGCAAGGAACTTTTGTGCAATTCGAAGTGCCACGGTAGCTTAAGTTGTTGCAATAAATAAGACATTGTTCTTATTTTTCATATTTTTATGTTGTACTGTTTGTTTTGAGTTCAACAAAGTCCTTTTCCCATATTATTTTAATAAATAAAGACCTATGGATATTTTTGTTTTTATTTCAAAAAAAAAATATTTTTAACAATCGCCGGTGTAAGTTAGAAATCATAAAATTTCAACAATATTTCATTCACATTCACCAGATTTCGGTCCCTCACGGTAATATATACAAATAATTTTCTTTTTATCCACCAATGGTGCCATTTATTTAATGTTGAGAATTAAATCGGAGAAAGGAATAAATACCATTGAATTCATGATAATTCCACCTTACAACAATGCAAAATAGATCGGAAAACGGATAGAGATAAAGTAATTTGCAGTTAAAGAACATTATAAAAAGCAATGTAAATATGAAGTAACAATTTATTACTCTCACAATATAATATTTTGTTGACACGCAAACCACTCAGGAAAGGCAATAGAGAGTGAGATATAAAGAGATATAAATAGTTTATTTGAAAAGGGTATGTAATAAAACTGTCATAATACTTGGGATCTTTTTTTTTTTACCGAAAACAACAAAATTATATATATTTTTTCGTATTTCATGTTTTTGAAAATAGCCGGAAGAAAGTAGACTCTTTGGCTTCTCACATTAAAACTTCAAAAATTCAAATCTGTAACGATTTTAATGGATCAAATGAAAAAAGTGGCATTTAAAAAAGATCGCTTATCTCTCTAGATTTGCCTTAAAAGTATAAACTTCGCGTTGACCTACAAAGTATACAAAAGAACAGACGATTCGTATCGAATGGAACCATAAAGTAAGTGACATAACTAAAGGTCGTCGTCGTAGTCGAGCGCTCATTTACCCTTTTCCAGATATTGATTAGCAGAATCTTTTTCGCTATTCAGAACGCGAGTTTACGATCGGCTCGTAAAACAGGCTCCATAATGCCCAGGCGATCTAGAATGACATAAAAATTGTCGGTTATTGACGGCCATGTCGACGAGACGACCCGTTTAGTTAGCTATGCCGATGCCACGCTAAAACAGTTTATTTCATGGTTTTGTCAATAGCCATCAAAAATGCATTGACCATGATAAGAAATCAGAAAATGGATTATCGGTAACTGCTTCTTTTATATGTTTAAATGTAAAAATTCTGACAGCTGATTGCTTTTTACTGCTTCAGTATTATTTATTCACTGAAAAAAAAAACATTGCCAGACATCAAGCTAATAGTAAGAGAGCTGGCACCAAATTGGGTTAGACAAGCTGTTAACTTGTCCTTAACCTCTCCTATTAAACCCCAACACGGAATTGCGGACCTGGATTGTGATAATTAATTTTTTTAGGCCAAAAATATGTTCGATGCGATTTGAAATTTCCACATTGTAGTTCAATGTTTGATGAGTTTTATAACCAATTTTATATGCAAATAAATACAGGGAGATCAACTCTTATAGTCCGGAGTTTTATACCTGAAAGTGTGAGATAATAAAGTCTTTACATTTTCAAATTATTTTCCATTTCCATACTACTACAGCACATCAAACTAATTGTTTTTCAAATAGAATGCACTTAGTATATAATGAATTAAATTTCAATTTCCCTGATTGTTTCCATCCTGGCAATATAAGGCCTGGTGTAACTACAATCAAATACATACAAGTCTCAGGAATCTGCACTGATAGTAGACAAGCCCTATTAGCCTTGAACAGACAACGTGTTAAGGGTTAAGGGCTAGTACTAGAGTGCCACCAAGATTTAGCTAACGCCTCGGCAGATAACAATCTTATCCTGAGGTGGGCTAAAGGACACGACAGGAGTAAAGGAAATCGCATTGCCGATTCTTTAGCCAAGGAAGCGGCTGGACTGGAAATTTTGGGACCCAGTGACACCTGCGTCCTAACGACTTCGACAATTGCGGAACTAGCTAAAGGCGCTACACCCATGCACAATCCCTCAAATGATGGGATGGAAGCAAAGGAAGCAGTCTTGCCAGGATAACCCTGGGCGACCCTGGGAAGATGGTGCCGAAGAAATATTTGGCAATGACCAGGAAAAACCTACGTTTAACAGTAGGATTTCTGACTGGCCACTGTCAACTGAGGTAACATACTATAGGGCTAGTGGACACACCTTTATGCAGGATGTATGAACAGGAAGATTAAACTGTCAGGCATGTCTTATGCGAGTGTCCGGAGTTATCGTCAATAAGAGAGTGTGTGGTTCGGTGAGTCTCGGCCTACACCTGCCGATATAAAGGAGATGTCTCCCAGTGACCTATCCACCTTCCTGGGAAGGACGATGACCTAGGAGTACAACTCCTCGGGAGGATGTACAATGGGTCACATGTGGCCTTAGTGCTGTGAGCACACACTCACCCTTCCTACTCTACAGATACATAGAGATACAGAAAATACAGATACACCAAGTCTTTGAAATATTAGTTACAAGTTCTCTTTTATATAAACTCCATACAAAGCAAGAGTTATTTAAAATATTTATTATACTCATTGAAATATCCACCATGAAACCAACTAACTATTTTTTTAACCTTTTAACCTAAATATTTTTCCTAATCTATCTAATGTGTTCTTGTATTAGATACTTCACGAGTATCGCACTAATGATGGCTTAACAGCCGAAAGCGCTTTGCAATTTTTAAAATTAAAAATTTTACACAGAATACAATGTTTTCTTTGAATAAAATCAAGCAGTAGGAATATTTTCAATTAATTTGGCTCGCTAGAACGAATGGCAGTATTTACAAGATATAAATCATTTGAAATGAATTAAATCAAATGCGGATTGAACACATTTCACCGATTTTTTTGTGAATGTTAATGGATCTCATTCGTAATAAAATTTTCTCGGGGCGTCCACACAAACAAAGCTATTTAGTGGATCGGAAAACAAACATAATTTTCCTTTTAGTATCCGCGTCATCCAATCATTTGATCGGCATCATCGTCAGAAGCGACATTCCATCATTTCAATTGGTATTCTCTTTTGGTTTACATTTGACGCATACCATGAATTATTCATACTTTAATTATGCATATATTCACCTAATATTAAGACACAAAACCAACATTGTGCATGAAATCTACATATCAATACTGTTAACTTTTGAATAAGGGATTAAACGGTTACACGTATGAAGATAATCTTTGAAAATCAATATTATATATTCAAAAAAAACAAGCAGAGTATAACATTCCAGCGTCGTATAATAAAAAAAACAAAATTCCAGTAAACACAACCCTAACTTTTTCTTTTTCCATTACCTGAGCATTATTTGAATACAAATAAATAAATACGAAACTTCATCATTTCATTGTGTCCGCGTTTGTCACTCTGTTCACTAATTATATTTAAAAATAGTTTTCCAATTAGACATAGTGCAGAACATATTTCCCAACCCATACATTCATACATACACATAGGAAATAGGCTTCGAATTCGTATATGAACACGGAACAAAACAATGTAATCATCCAAATTGTTTTGACATTCACCCTATTTTTATTTTCAATTTGGTATAAAATTATCGTCGTATATGAGGCGCGGCAATCATTAAAACACACCTTTAGCAAGTGAGAATTCAACAAGAGTAGTCAATTAGACTTTTTCAATTCATATCAGCACACTCATGTTAATCGATAGTCCTACAAAATGAAGCAACCTATTTAGCTAGGGAGAGAATATGGAAATATTTATTTACGTAGCCTCAGCCAGCCACTGTATCAAATTGTTTTCCAATATATACCTACATGCAATTTTCTGCAAAAGACAAAATCGAATTCCATATACAAGAAAATAGAAAAATACGTCCTTTGGGTACTCCCTAACAGAATTGACCTAAATAAAAGTGTCTAGAAAATATGTGTCTCCAATGTCAAAGTTCGTCCTATATGCTTACGCTATTAGTGCTTTTTATCATATTCAAAGATGGAAGATTTCCTCTGGGATAAAGAGATATGTCCTAGAGTAGAAAGGATCGAATAAAAGTATAGAGGAAGGATCTCGCATTTTAAGTTTCATTATTAGCAACAACAGCTTGAAATGCAATGTTATTTTGAATATAGAATTGATATAAAAATTATGGTCACTCGGTCACTCTTATTTTCTCACCCGGTACATTATTCAAGTAAGAACGATAATCACACTGTGGATTTTAATGTATATCCCATCCAACATTTCACACGAATACCTTCAAACAAAAGCAATACCGAAATACATTAGATCTAAAAATATATACGCACAAAACAATATCTCTTGATCAGTGTACGTAACAAAGAGGGCTGTCAACGTCTATTTTTGACCAAATACGATGTGCTGACATGTGCAAATCATAAACTATTTCTATTAACATGTAACTATAATGGTGCAGTTGTGTGTTTCAAAAGTCACACAAATTTTCTCAACACGTGCTTAGTAGTAGTAGTGGTAGACTTTAGTTATTTAAATAATAATATGTATTGTTAAAAAATAATTTGGTGCACTCAATAATTCATTTATATTTAGGTATTCTTGTACAACCATATACTTTGGCAAGTTTGTCTGAAGCCGTGAAAGGAATGCGGTCGAAAACATTCGATATTGCCACGTTTAACTATGAAAAAGCTAAAGTGCTAAAGTATGTAGTGATATTGAGTAGAGAAGTAACTTTTTATTATTAACAAATTAACAATATGATTAAACGTTGATTCTTTAAAGTGCTAGTTTCCCTGGATTTTTTCTATTAACATTATTTCTTCAAATTATGAATATTGAAAGATGAGCACTTTTCCAAATTTGTTATTGACTTCTTCAAGCTCTGGCATCGTTGTACGAAAACCATAATTATCACAACCTCCGAATTACATAATTGGTGATTTTCCTCGAAAGGCCTGGCCAGCTGACTCCTCATTGGCAAGTGCATGCGTGTGTTCTTCCCTCTCACTTCCTCAATTGACTGATATTGATTTATCCAGTGGCGTTGGTATTGTCAGTGACCTTTGTATTTTCAGTTTATGACAGTTACCGCCATGTTTCCTCGTTTCTTACCGATTCCCCGTAGATTCAGATAAACTTGCCAAACTATAGTTATTTGCACATATTATTTTAACATACACAAGCCAAGTGTGTCTTACAGGGAGATACCATCAGTCCATAATTTCATCAATTGTCATATTAGATATAAAAAATAACTTTTTCGAAATGCTCGGTGGGGTGCGGACTCTAGTAATTGTAGGGAATGTAATTTATCGGAAATTTATAGTTTTGATACTGCTAGTAAGACGCTTTCACTGAAACTACAGATCTCATATTGCTTTCTAAATTGTATAACTTCATGGCAAAAGGAATGAGAATTCGAACAATTATATCCAAGGAACAATCCAATTTTTAGAAGTAACATAATCTTGCAGCCTATAGTAGTTTGTTCATTTTTATATTAGACACTCACTTGATTATGTATTTACGTGTGAACGATAAACCTTATTTATTCATTATTCACTAACAAGGAAGAAGATTGATGGTTTAACCATCATCAATTTTATACTATTGTGCTACAACCCACCCCATAATCACATTTAATAAATATGGATAAACGTATAGAAGATAATAATTTATTGTGCTGCTCCAATAGAGAATTAAATACAGGATTCCTCCAAAAGTTTTCTTTCAGAAGTATTGTCACGGTGCCCTCAAAATCCAAATCCACATTGGATAGTGTCTGGGGAATTTTTTTTTTTTATTTAATAGAGCCTCTTCACGTTTTTTCACTATATAAGATTTCCCGTGAGAGCCCAAAACATGTCTCCAAGTAGCTATTGAATAGTTTTGATCTCGTAAAATGGTGGGTCAAATTTAAATATGCACATCTGGCTTCTGTCAACACGCTCTGAATGGCTTTAATTGAAGTATTATTCACCAGTGAATAATGAGTGTAGATAATGAGCAGGTCACATGATACACGAATGAATGGGACCTATGTAGAATGCTAATTAGATACAAATGTCACAACATATCAAGTGATCAGTATTCGTACCCTTTTTTTTTCGGTTCGAGATGGTGAACTCATATTCGAATGGGTCCTTTACCAGTACCCAGACAGTGTTGGACTCATCCCCCCACGGGAATGCCTACCAACCAAACCCACCTCAAACTCGCCTTGGAATCACTACTCCAGCATACTTCATGACGGGCGGCGGTCCCTCACACACTCTCCATCATCTTCTTCCTTCTATCACTGCTACCTATAACATGCCATGTCAGGTCCTTCTCTTTTCCTAATCATGCTCTCCACTACGCCACTTATCTCCACCATATTTTCCCAATACACCGCCTCTCCCAGTTCATTTTCCAACTTCTCCAAAACTTCCTCGTTCTTCCAACATCTAAACACATGTCCCACATCATCCTCCACTTCACATCTCTCGCACACTCCAGTTTCTCTTTCCCAATCTTGTGGAGGGAACCCACTCTCGACCCATGCCCTGTAACCACCTGCACCTCCCCGAATCATCGGTCCACCCAATTTCCCCTGCTCCCACTCATTCCATTCATTGTGCTCTCATACTCATCCCACCTTCTCTCCATTTCCTCATACATCCATTCCTGTACTTTATCTCTGGTCGCACCCCTCCATCGTTTCTGTCTGGCTTTAGCCAAAGTATTCGAATCCTGTGCCTAAAATTCTCCGTAACATGCAGTCAGACCTTTAACACATAGACACATCTCTTCAAGCACCTGCAATGTCATCAAAAAAAATCACAAGAATGCAGTTTATAGGTCGCATTAAACATATTAAACATATTGAAACAAAATCACCTGATTTGAATCACAAAGATCCTGAGAAAACATTTATTGTAATGTAGAAATTAAAATATGCATGACCCTTCAATTCCGAAGCAAACGTTACCCTTTTCCCAGCGAAGTGACTTCTAAATCCTGGCCTAAATTAAAAATGAGGAAGCCATTAACATCGCACTAAATTGAAATTCAAATTGTTTTAATGGATTTTAGTGGTAAGAGCTGCTATGCTGCACTTTTATGCGATTAAGTAGTTTTAAGGATGTAAGTCTCGGACGTTTCGGGATTTTAATAATATTCGGATAGTTTTTAGCTGTTTAATTGAAAACTATATGCTGCTGGTTGGAATTTATATTAAGTTCCTCTCTCTTATAGACAGTTTAATACAGTTTTATTAATATTTCATGTATTGCTTGATCACTATAAGTATTAAATACAAATAATTGCCTCCTATTCGATTCGAATAGTGTGAGAATACGTTCTAAGCATTTGCGATTGGATTCCTATTGAAAACGGTAGCAAGCGCGTAAATTAGCTGACGTGAGAAAAACGTAACATTCTAAATTGAGCTGGAAACATCAATTTAAGTAAGTCAAAAAATTTACTTTACTTTAAATTACAATATCATTCCAATGAACAAGGATAAATTCTCACAAAAGGAACTGTAAATTTGAAATAAGGCAATGTCTTGACTAGATATAAAATGAAACTAATACTGAACAGATGGCGAAGATGAAAGTATGACCCAACAAAGAAAATCTAAAAACAAATCAATATGACTACCCAGTGGACAGTAGGTCAAAAATGACTGCCGATATTGCGCTGCCCATAGAAGGAGAGTTGATAAAAAAGATAATATAATCGACTCACTAGTTAGAATGGTGGGTTGAAGTACACAAAAGGAGTAAAAGTGATCGAATTGCCGAGTGACACCTACGGCCTAACGACTTCGACAATTGCGGATCTAGCCAAACGTTACACCCATGCTCAATCCATTAAGAGATGGGATGGAATCAAATGATGCAGTCTTGCTAGGGTCACCCTGGGCGACCCTGGAAAGCTGGCGCCGGAGAAATATTTGGCAATGACCAGGATAAACGTACGTTTAACAGTAGGATTTCTGACTGGTAACTGTCAAGTAAGGAAACACCTCCATACTATGGGGCTAGTGGACACACCTCTAAGCAGGATGTGTGAACAGGAAGATGAAACTGTCAGGCATGTCTTATGCGAGAATCCGGAGTTATCGTCAATAAGAGAGTGTGTGTTCGGTGAGTCTTGGCCTACACCTGCCGATATAAACGAGATGTCTCCTAGTGGCCTGTCCACCTTCCTGGGAAGGACAGGATGGACGATGACCTAGGAGGACAACTTCTCGGGAGGATGTACAATGGGTCACATGTGGACTAGGTGCCGTGAGCCTACACTTACCCTCTCCACTCCACAGATACAGATATAAAATAAAACTACTGAACAGGGGAAGATAAAAGTATGACGAAATCAAAATGACTACTCAGTGGACAGTAGATCAAAAATGACTGCCGATATTGCGCTGCCTATACAAGGGAAGTTGATAAAAAAGATAATATAACACTGAAAAAAAGAGACTCTTGGAAAAAAAATCCAAGTTCGGCCCAAAGAATTGGCGCTTTTGAATAGGTCCAAGAGCGAGGTTTTTTCAGCCAAAGGATTAACTGTCTTTTTTTGATGTTTCTAAAATTTTTTCACGGAAGAACTTAATCTATTCGTTAAAAGTCCTCACAGATTCAGCTTTAAACTACTATATTTCTTGATATAAAACCTGAATATTTTGTTTCAAAGAATCCACTTCTTGGGACAATGCCGTAGAACTATAACAAAAAACAACTCTCTTGATATAAGAACCTCAGAACTTGGTTTGAAAGCAAATCTTGCTTGGGGCAAGGCCTAGATTTTTAACAAAAGAAACAATTTTTTGGACATGAGAACCTTAGACCTGGCTTTGAAAGAAAATCTTTCTTGGTCCAAGAGCATATACCATTGAGCTTCAAATATTTTATTCTGATAAGAGACCAAATCTATCTTGGTTTAATAGTATAGGATTTTGAGGAAGCAATACATTCATTAAAATCCAAAAGCAAGAAAAAACAATAATTTGGAAATATAAACCAATTTATTGTTTATCACACAACTTAGTTGCATGAACTCACATAACAAATGAAAACAAAAACATATTAAAACAAATGAGAACAATCATAAATAATAAAAACAAAAATAACCTGATGTTGTAGCCAATCAACTGACTAGTCAGAATGGACTTTATTTGCAGACAACAATAGTTTTTGTTGCTTGGTGAAGATCTTGGGGATACTAATTTATTTATTATTGCTATGTGTGACTTGTCTCTTAACCATTTTTTATATTTTTCCACG
The DNA here is from genome assembly GCA_910591695.1 of Galerucella pusilla. Lineage (NCBI taxonomy): Eukaryota > Metazoa > Arthropoda > Insecta > Coleoptera > Chrysomelidae > Galerucella > Galerucella pusilla. The sequence goes on along the minus strand of CAJUYI010003692.1, from coordinate 6,934 downwards.
AAACCTCAAGATAACATCGATGTATGACGATAGGGAAATAAATAATCCACATGCCGGAGCTACCCCTATAATCCCCAAAAAACATTTCATGATTTAAATCTCTGCGTTTGAAAACTTTAATAATTCCACTTGCCATAAAATTAATTTCGAAAAACAACAACAAATCCCGCTGTGGAAAAACCTTAGCGAACCCTCTTCACATCCATCCTTTATATCGAATCGTCCACGCTCAGTAATACATAGGCCAGTCTTCTGAAATATTCTAAAACGTATTATAATAAGGGTTATAATGTTTCCAAATTGACAGTAGGGATTTCCGAAGAACGAGATGATGAATTTATACCAGAAGCTGTTATTAATGATGCCAACAAAAGCAATTTAAAACTGCTCCGATCTCCTAAAGTTAGTTAACTACAAAGATATATTATTTTCAAGACTGGCCTATGTTCACATCCAACCCTTATATCGAGTCGCCTACGCTTTAGGGGCTATGCAAACGACATCTGAATTTTTTAAATCTGCATGTCTTCCGTTTTTTTCCGGTCAATAAATAACCCTTTATTTGACAATATATATTATACGCAAACTAGGGTACTATATACTGGTTAAAGTTTCTCGGGATAAGCGAGTTCAGACAGATATATGAGTTAAGTCTCTCTGCCCTGGAATATCGGGAACTCTTCGAAAAAGTGAGTAAATGATATCAGTGGTATCTCTTACCTAAAAGAATGAAAGGATTTCATTTATTTTATAAAAAAAAATATAATTATAGCAAGCAGCTCAAACACTTGAAAGGGGGTAGCACCAAAGTGGAAAGCTTTAACAAAAGAGCGAACTTTGAAATATGTTTAGAATTATTTCCATTCTAGATTAAAATCTCACTCAAAAGCTCTTTTGGCTTGCGATGTAGTGAGAGGTATATTATTGCCTACACGACTCAGTAACACTCTTGATCTAATCTGAACACGCTTTGTTGAAGGACAAATAGAACAATTATATAGCACATTCGTAATTTTCATGTCAACGACATGCTCAACTGTGGAACTCACAAAAAATAGGGATTTCGTGTTTACTAATTTCATATAATCATATTATATGAGGCAAAACGTTAGCTCACTTGATCTAACATTGGAAAATGAAGACTGATCACTTACACTTTGATATTGAATTGTTAGCTCACTTTGAATTGATTCGAAAATTTTAAATAGCTTGGACTTTTTATTTGTTTGTTCAATTTAGTATTTCTCAATTTTCAGCTCTCCAAGTTAGTGAATGTGAAGCGTGAGTTTGCAAGAGATTTATAAAACTTTTGATATTATTTGATTTTGATACAGTTGATTGCATTGAAGTTAAGTATAGTTTGTTTTGGCTAATAAATCCACATATCAATAATGGACTATTCTGTGCTATGAATTGAAAAGGATACCATTGTTCTTAAAAATATGGGTAGGTACCTACCTATGCTGTACTATAATACTTTGAAATTTAATAATCATTAATCATTATTCAACGTGAGTTCTCAAAATTGTGTTATGATAATAATATTATTGATATTCAACTCATCCATAGTTCAATAAATGTCCATGTTTGATTAATTTCTATTTTCGAAATGGAAAATATTACCCCAGATTCATATAGACAACACAATGACAGGCAGGTGTAGCCTCTGAACGGTTACTCCGAGTAACCACTAAACATACTTTTCTAATCACGTGATCATACTCTTCTCTACTCACTGGAGTTTATGAACGTAGCCCAGGTCTACATAGAGCCGATCAGGTTACAAGCCTTGTTCCAAAATACATTCATGGTATATACAAAAGATCGACTCTCCTGTGATTTAAAAATTTCTTGATGCGCTTAACATATGAAAGCATACATTACAAGTAATTCCGTTGACTACTTAACGTCAAGCGTCAAATACATTGTCCAAGGTAGATAATCATAATTGATAATTTTTTTGATACAAATTTTTAAATAAATTTTGCTCCTTCTTTTCGGTAATGCCGCTGATTGGTACGTAAGCCATATTCGCTCGTATGTATCCCCGACAATATTCGTCGTGGATGTTTTCTCTGGAATAGCCGCCTAAGGGTAATAAACTGTAAGCGACACTGTCACGTATTTCGAATTTATATCGGGTTAAGAGATTGCAGGTCGCCATTTCTAATCCCTACCCGCCTCTCATCGTATATTTTCTGAATCTCGGACACTCCTGTGTTTTGCCTTCAAAAGATCTTTATGCAATTCATGTAAAGTGGTCGGCCGTAATATCACTGGAACGCTCAGTTAACATGGTTATTATCAATTGGAACTTTCTCCTGACCCTCAATTTGTATTATTTATATTCAAACGTATCAAATATATTCTTCATTCTCCCCCCTACGAAAATATATTTGTTTGCGAAAGTGAAACATGCTAGGTCATCGGCTGCTAAGTATGAGAAACTTTCGTGCCCTGGACAACGAAAAACATAATTTCAGTTATTGTGGACACATCTTTCGTTGTACACCATTTGATGAAATTTTCACAGGCTTGATTGTAACGGTCTTTAGATTCTTCCGGCAACAAACTTCTGCACGCAATAATTGCTGCTTCTTCAATGGAATTCATTTTTAACTAGATTCTAGCCAAATATTAAACTTAAAAGATGTGGACTTTATGGAAGAAAAATTATTTGACAACTGTTGAAATATTAGTTAGTGACACGAATGTTACCAAAGTATGTAACGTTAACCCACGTCTTCCACCCATTTTATTGCATTCTACAGAGAAAATCGGGGAAGAATGAAAAGTTTAATACATTACACGCTGCGAAGCCCTTTGAGGTGCTCGGAGGTATTCAAATTCAAATACACCTCGCACATAAAAGTAAGCTTTCGCAACTTGTAATGTAAATAACTATTTTTATGGGGCTCAGATTCAAATCTTGCGTCATTTTTTGCTGACCTACTTATTAATCAAATGCAAATATGTGCGGTTATTATACAGAGTGTTGGATGCATTTGGATAAATACATTACAAAAAGAAAAGACGGTAATATAAATGTCTTAGTCATTAACCAAAAATGTTTCATGACAAAATATCAAAATTATCACCTTATTTTTCATCTGTATTGGAACTCTTGAAAAATACGGTATTGTGAGACACAATAATAACCGGCCTGAAACAAATAAGAACCGCGTGCTGAAGAAGTTATTGAGACTGAGAAAAATGAGAAAACGAAACAGAAAATGGAAAGAGAATCCGGCAAATCTGATTCAGGACAGGCCTGATACAATCCCCGGAAGTTTTTGTGACAAGATGAACAGTATAATTTGATTCAAACAGAATTTCTCTCAGTTGATGCTTCGAAATATCTAACCAGTCATTCGCTGGTAGCTGGTCTTGTTATTGAAAATCCAACTTTAATTCGCAGCATTTCTCGTCCGTTGCAATTTATTACCTTTCACCTTTTTTCGCGTCAAAAAGTTCTTGATGTTGTCGACTTTTATAGTGGCCATTAGAGGCATAATATCATCCAAAGCATATCTATTTAAATGGAGAAATCAACAAGATACAACTTCTTTATCATTTTACTTCCTAATAATTTATGAGATTATATACTTTTTTTATATGCAAATGAATTAATTTGAAATATTTCTTCCTAACTCTGTAAAATTAATTATAGTGCTGGTGCTACTTGGTTGGCACCCGGAAAAGCAGCAATGAAATGAATAATGACCGATTTTTATTCATTGAATATCCGTGGTAGGTCGTTTGACAAAGTGAAAGCAAGCAGATTTTCCAATAAGTCTCTGTAAACGAGGATTTTATGGGAAAGTCGCCTCTAGCGAAAAATCGCGGAGAAAATAAAATTTCATTCATTGTGGAATTTATATGGTGAGACAAGAACAAAGGAATTATATTTTATCGGGGCTGTTTCTCGAGAAAAGTAGACTAAATTCACGATATTGAATTATTTATAAGAAAATAATGAATTGCCTCGACACAGAGATGGCGGTCTTTCGGTTATATCTTCAGTTTGGAAAACATTTCGATTCGCTGAACAAAGGTATCAATTTTGTTTCATTTCATTTCGATTAAGACGCTTTCGCTCTATTTACTTTTTCACTTTCCCCCTTTTTCCTCAAATTGTGAATTCCAATTAAAAAGCTGTGCCCCTCGGGAATGCTTTATTAAAATTAAGGGATAAAACTGATATTTTTCTCATCTCTCGCACCCATATTTTGGAAGAATTTCATGGCTACCTTTTCGTATTTATGAAGAAAATTCTGGAATTCTCTTTCGCATATTTCCAAAAAACAACAGAATCCTTCTCCTGAAACTCTGAAAATAACTGAGGTTTATTGATTAGTAAGGCACCATCAGCCTTTCAGGCTTTTGTGCTCTTGGTTCGACAACCAGTGGCACTTATCAGGCTCAAGATCTTCCTAGGCTCCAAATAATAAAACGTCATTTTTCCACACATACCTTTATTATTGTGAGCAAGTCACAGGTTATTTTTGGAAATACCGGTACACAACAAAAAACAGAGTAGTGATGATAAACGCGTTGACTTGGAAGACTTTGTGAAGGAAGATTAAAGAGGTATTCATGGTTCAGTTGTTTTATTATCCGATACTTCAAAGTTAATTTATCATGAAATTAAATAACTACTGCCACGTAGCATCGACTGAAGACAATTTTAATTTGTTCTAGATCGTAAATCCGATTTAAGTTGGGGATTGCTCAGAAGCTTACGTAAATAACACAGCGGTCACTGTATATTTAGTTCGAAAATTTTATGAAATAATTCGTCATTTCTGATGCTCTACAAACTAGGATATACATTTTGACGGAAAAGTTGAAAGTAGAGACAAAGAGAGTACACGCATATTTCATATTTTGCTTGGATATTAATTTATAATAGTAAATACGATATCAAACATTACTAATAATAGGAAATATACCAGTTTCCATTGGAAACTACTCCCAAATTTTAGAATAAAATTCAAATTTCAATGCACTTTCCGACCACAACCCGAGGACTTCCGAAGCCAACCGATGATACGTGTGATGTCATATCTCTTGTGTTTACTTACGTCAATATGGACGGTATTGCATTATAGTCCAAGAGCTAGTAACACGTGTTTCATGAAGTGTTTGATGCACCTTGAAATTTTGTGATAGAGTATCGAATGGATAGCTGAGCAGGTAAGCAAGTGTTGGCAAGCCCTACCTGGGGACACCAGGTACTGCGCATAGGAGAAAGGTATAAAAAAATTTAGCCCAAAAAAAAGTGTTTGATTCAGAGGCCAACAAACAGAAATCTAAATTTCAAAGCATATAAAATATATAATTAAAAAGGCAGACACTTTTGAGAGGGTTAACATATAATAAAAACACCCTCAAGTTGTTTTCTTTTTAATACAAAATGAAGTGTTTGATTCACGCTGCCATTTTAAGAGCGTCTTAATTTCATATAATAAAAATTAATTACAAAAAGGCAGACACTTCTGTTGCGGTTTAATTATCGAAAAACATGAAAATAAATATTAATTTTAATAGAAAGAGATAGGCAGCGCATAGTCGTGGATGTGAGCGAGAGCACCGATTACCGGCCTAGCTACGGTCTTTCTCTGCGCTCTCATTGGCTGTTGGTCACGTGTTCTTGTACAGCTGTACTAGCTATACATTTTTAAATTTAATTTTGGATTAGACAAGTGCAAAATCTCAAATATCGAGAAGGGTCAAATCGTTAACGGAGATGTGTTACTACCCAATGGGAATATTATAACTGCCATGCAAAATGACGAGACCTACAAATACCTAGGATTTCAGCAAGCTAAGCTATTAGACCAAAAGCAAGCAAAAATCAAAATTAGGAGCCAGTTCACTCAAATCCTATTAATTGCTCCATTATTTATTTCTAAAAGTCAACGAAAAGTAGACATAAATATTCGATATTTCCGAGGATATTTTAAAACTTTTGGAAGAATATATTTTATTTACTAGTTCAGTGTTCAGTGACTATTCTTTCATATCTTGAGAGTAAATGGCTAGCGAAGGTTTTGTAAAAGCATAAACTGATAACTTGCCCAAAGTAGACTCATTTATGCTGCTTGAATTTATGAAGTCAAACAGCTGCTTTAATGCAGAGGAAATAAGAGGAGTTAAAGCATTATCGTAAGAACGATTTAAAAAAGGTGTTATTTATATAATATATACCAACCATATTTCGATGTGTGGTCGTAAGAAAATGATATTTTTATGGTTGATTCCTAGACATATAGGTACATAACCCCAAACTATTAAAAAATAAAAATTACCAGCATAGAAGTAGGTACTTACATTTATATTTTTTCGGAAAAATGGGCATGGAAAGTGTTAGGATAAAGCATCAATTCCCACCAATAGCAAAATTTATGCTTGTACCCTATTGTTATATTTAATTGATAGATGTTAGTAAGGTTGATGGTGTTCAATCAATAATTTTTATTGACAGTAGTATTAAGGAGAATAGAATGCTTGGGGAGACACAATGAACTAGACGAGAGCAGCATTACCACCTGGATAGAAGAGGATTAAAAACCTGCTTCAGCTCAATATTTATTTGGATAAAGCCTTCGAAAAAACCAATCTTGTTATATTGTGCCATAAAAGTCTAAAAATATTTTTGCCGCTCAGGTACTTAGTGTTTGTTTGGAAAAACTTATGGCTATGCCAATTCTAGGTTCTGGTCCGATAAAGAACCCTTCCTTGCAAGAGAGTCTGTCTTCTCTACTCCATCCATACCAGAGGAGTAGGATTCAGACCGGCGATACCCTGTTGAGCTCTTCTATTGACACTCTAATATCAATTTCGACATTACACGTTAGAAACTAAGTGCTTTCGAAGTCTCTTGTCCGCCCGAGAAAATTTTCATTTCTGTGATTGGTTTGTTCCAATCTTT
>CAJUYI010003691.1:0-21871 GCA_910591695.1 Galerucella pusilla | reverse complement strand
AAGTTTAATCAATAATTTAAATTTAAATCTTTCAGTTTTTACCAAATATGGCGAAAAAGACATTTTAAATTTAAGTTGAAGCTGCGGCCCTCAGAAAAATTTACAACATAATGGCTCACTAAAAAATTCTAGTGAGGACCCCTGATTTAAATGAAGCAAAACCAGAAACGAACGATATACAAAAGGTTGACGTCACACGTTTATGTTCGGTGTTTTAGCTAAGATGGCGGATTGCCATATTTTTTATTTATATTTTCACTGAAATAAATATTAGGTATCAGAATTGTGATGTAAAAATAAATGATTCTTTGTATTCTATACAATCATTCCAAATGATTATTTCAGTTATTCTCAGGGACTGTCATTATGCCTCTACTATACCACAGTGTTAAAACAAAAATTACTACTAGAAAAGCTAAGTACTTAGTTTTCGTTGCAAATTAATCAACTTTTTGATCGATTCAGGTTGTATTGTTCCTCCACTGTTTCCTGCCGGTTGTTTTCGCCTTCCAGTTTCGGATACCTAGACAGTTTATGTCATCTATAACCTCCTGTAGCCATGTTGATTTAGGCCTCCCTCTTTTTCTTTTGCCACTTGGCTTCCGCTCAGTCATCGCATAAATTGTACTGTTTGGGCCTGCTCTCCACACATGTCCCAACCATTTTAACCTTTGCTCTATTATTACACTTATGATGTCCCCCTGGATGTCTTTTTTCAGCTCTTCATTTGTTCTTTTCCTATATTCATTTTGAGTTATTTTCTTGGGTCAATATGTACTTTTCGTTCAAAAATATTTAGGTCTTCTTGTTGTTTCTTGGTCATTATCATAACTTCATAACTCCATACGTTATTGTTGGTCTAATTATTGTGTTATAAATTTTCATTTCGGTGTTTTGGCCTAGAAATTCTTAATAAATTTTCATTTGACCGGAAGACTCTGTTTGGTGCCATTAATTTCCATTTCTCCATCCCTATTGTTGGTTATTGTAACTCCTAAATATTTGATTTTATCAACTGCTTCAAATTTGAAGTCACCGATGCTATTATTATTGCTCATTAGGTGTTTATTTTGAGTCAAATTTTTTCACCTTCTTCCACAATTTCTTGAAACATTTTTTTAATAATTTCTCTGTTTTTTGTTACCAAGACTAAATCGTCCGCATAAGCTATCAATTGTCCACCCCTTGTCCTTTCTCTACGTTTCTGACTACATATTCCAGCACACTGTATATTGGTGATGGTAAATAAAATCGGATACTAAAATAATTCAGTGGTCTGTTTTATTAACTATGTGAGTCAAAATAATATATGTAACAGGATACACTGTGCAGGCATGCACTTGATGATAAACTTATATTTATCTTCAATAACGACATACAGGATCATACACTAATGATTATCGAATAAAAAATATTTTTCTTAGGTGATAAAACTGAAATAAGATAAATATCATTATTGATTTTAGTTTATTTATCTTCCGACCTATAACAACAAGAGTAGAATTTAAGAGTAGAATATTTGTATACAATAATTTTTCCATATGGAATCATCCTGTATGAACATTACTTCTGAATTTATTTACGTGATGCCGATACCGCATCCTCAGGATTTACATAAATAGAGGAGTTGGAATAAAGTTGAAATGTTTGTTTGGGGAATAAGATTAGACGTCTTATTTGTTAGAAAAAAAAAAACAGCTTCTGCAATTTAAAAGTTGTTTAAAAACTTTTTTTATATAATGGGTTTATACAAACAATCAAAGTTGTCTTTATTGTTATTAAAATCATCGCACGTGGTAAAAATTTTTAAGGTGTTCTGCAGTTTTTGAATAAAAGTTTACCTTGTAAGGGTTTTTCTATTTCTCATAAGTTAAGTCTAATTGAACCATAATATTAGTTGACCCTTGTAACGCATATTCCATACTATTATGAAGATGGCTTTTAGAATTTTCGTGTCTTTTTATTTTCAAACTCAAATGCTCCAGCTCCGTGACTCCTATTTCCGTCCCAGCTTTATCGTCACCAAAAAGTAAGCAGGAAAAACAATATAAAGCATTTTTTTGTCACATCCACAAATCCATTCGTTTTTGAATAAATATCTCTACTAAATTTACGCGTATAACTTTTTCCTTTAGTTTTTTCAATAGTGATATCTGTTAATGGCCTACCTCATGCTTTTAGTTCTATCTTTTCTTCATATGAATAATTTAAAAATTCATTTACATTAATTAAATCTAAGACCACATCCATAGTTCACAGTTTATATAATAATTGTCAACAATGCACAGAAACACCCGCACCTACGTGTACGTAAATCCTTAAACCAGAAATTAAATAAATCCAACCATAACGTATGTCACTCTGTGCTGGAGTAAACGCAGCGAACTATCTTGTTAAATTCGCGGTTTAGTTTTAGACCGTCAAGGGGGAGAAGTGTGCATCGCGGGTGTTTGAAAGAGCTCGCAGAACACGTTCGTATGGCCCAGCTTTATGAAATATCAACGATCGTGCGAAGTACGCTCGTTATTCCACTGAGAGACTTTACTTACGCTTCAAGCTGTGGCTTGCGCTCGCAGTTTTTTATAATTATGACAATGCGAATGCCTTACCAAATATATTATAAATCTTATATTTGATAAAAGAAAATATTTTAGGTAATTAGAAGATTTTTTGGGAGCTCTGCAACACTTCAGCGCTTACGTACTAGCTGCCACTTTCTTAATGTATTCGTAGCAAATATTTTAATATTAAACAATGTTATTGTTATATGAAACGTAGTTGTTCACTCAGGAAGGCTCTCTATCTCTGTATCTGTAGAGTAGGGAGGGTGAGTGTGTAGGCTCACAGCACCTAGGCCACATGTGACCCATTGTACATCCTCCCGAGGAGTTGTCCTCCTAGGTCATTGTCCATCCTGTCCTTCTCAGGAAGGTGGACAGGTCACTGGGAGACATCTCCTTTATATCGGCAGGTGTAGGCCAAGACTCACCGAACACACACTCTCTTATTGACGATAACTCTGGACACTCGCATAAGACATGCCTGACAGTTTCATCTTCCTGTTCACACATCCTGCATAGAGGTGTGTCCACTAGCCCCATAGTATGGAGGTGTTTACTTAGTTAACAGTGACCAGTCAGAAATCCTACTGTTAAACGTAGGTTTTTCCTGGTCATCGCCAAATATTCCTACGGCGCCAGCTTCCGAGAGTCGCCCAGGGTGATCCTGGCAAAACTGCATCCTTTGATTCCATCCCATCTCTTAAGGGATTGAGCATGGGTGTAACGTTTGGCTAGTTCCGCAATTGTCGAAGTCGTTAGGCCGTAGGTGTCACTGGGTCCTAGAATATTTAGTCCAGCGGCTTCCCTGGCTAAAGAATCAGCAATGCGATTTCCTTTACTCCTGTCGTGCCCTTTAACCCACCTCAGGATAATATTGTTATTTGTTATCTGCCGAGGCGTTAGCTAAATCTTGGTGGCACTCTGGTACTAGCCTCAATATAACACGTTGTCTGTTCAAGGATAATAGGGCTTGTCTACTATCAGTGCAGATTATTATGTTTTTGCCAGAAATTCCTCTTCTGGTTAGTTCTTTTGTAGCAATTGAGATACCAGCCAGTTCTGTTTGAACCACGTTGGTATTGTTTCCCATTCCCCACTTAATCTTGAGGCTCAGTGCTCTCGAGTAAACTCCACAGCCTGAGCCTTCTTTCATTTTTGAACCATCTGTATATATGCGTATTGCATTTGCAGCATCTGGCTCTGTGTTTTGTTTTATTTGAATTTTGTAGGGTTTGTTAAACAAAAACCTGGGTTCAATTGCATCGTTGGCTGCCTGCAGCAGAGGTAGCGCAGTGAGCGCTTCCTTCCATAGGCTCAACCTCAATTGGCCCATTCCTACTTCGGGATTCACACCAGCCGTGCGCAATCGTACCATGGCCATTACCGCAACCTCCTTGACGTGTAGGTCCAGAGGGGTCAGACCAGTTATTAGTTCCATTGCTGCGGTTGGAAGGCTCTATATTCCTCACCCTAGCAGTATTCGAGTGTTTCAATAAAGTATTGTTTATATTTTCCTAATTAGCTAAAGCTGAGGTTGACTGCCGATGTATAAATTTTGTCCAAAATTATTTACATAAGCTTAAGAACACGTGTTCGTCTCCCTTGCCGACTTTTTCTTTTGATTAGACATAGCAGTTGATTTTATATAAACTTTACCTGCTTTTGCTGTGATTTACACTAAAGGTGGATTCAGGCAACATCAGTTAAACTAAAACTAATTTGATATTAAGATTAACTTTAAAAAATAGTCAGCTGTTTATGCAACATAGATTAAGAAATTAATAAGGCAACCGGACATTCGCACTATTTTCAATCATTTTTCAAAACTTCCTCTAACAATCGAGCTGTCAGATAGCTGAAGATAAATATTAAACGTGAACCATCTTGTTTATGAAAAATATTGTTGTAATCTATGAAAATATTTCCAAACCTGTAATACAACCTCATGTAAACAATAAATAGTAGGTGATAATATCTGGTCAGGGCTCGGCGCATGCATTGTGTCGTGTTCATGGAAGAAATTAATTTGGAATTCTGGTGTACTAAATTATTGATACTATTAAAACATTTATTTTTTTTGTATGTATAAGTATTATTCTCTATAATAATAATTATAATAATGGGCTATTCATAATAAATATAAAAATACAGAATTCTTAACGAATAATTTATATCATTTAAAAAAAATATGATTAAGATAAATACAACTGAGATAAATAATGTGATTAATGAATTAAGTACTTAGTGTGTGTGTGTGTGTTTTGAAATATGATTAGTGACATTTGATAGCATTAAAAAATATCGGCTTGGTTGTGATAAGGTAGCTGATCTCAATTGATATCTAACAATCTTATCAACATTTTTCTCCAGCATGTTTTAAACAATCTTTTTTCTATATCCTTGCGAATATTGTGCTAGCACTCGTGATGAGCGTTTTATCATCTTACAAAGTCTGCGAAATCGTCATGCTACAGCTGTTGACAACAGAAATTGGCTTCAGTACGTCCCTCGAACCAACGTAAGCGAACGGACAGTTAAACGACTCGTAAAAGCCAATGCAGTCGTGGACCTGCAACAGGCCCAGGGGTGACATTCTGTTCACCTAGCGAGTAGTCTTGAATCGATCTTGTCGATATACACATTCCGTCCACCAAGTTTGGTTGTTTTGGAGCGACAAATAGTTCTAATTTCTGATACCTATAAGGTGTCACCTACGTATTTTCTATATTTCCTTGTGAAAATATCAATGTAAAAAGTAAAATCCAGGTGACGTCGCTTAAAAGCGATCGCTAGTTTTTATGAACGGAATGTCACCCCAGAACGTCTTAGGCGTCATCATGTTTACCAGCATTGGGGTGAAAATGAATGGGGGCGCGTTTTGTTCACCGATGAGTCCAGATTTAGCCTGCGGTCTCCAGATAGTCGTGGGAGAGTATGGCAAAGGCGGCACCAGCGTTTTGCAGAATGTTTCTGCAGCCAGAAAATAAGAAATAGAAAACTAAAAAAAACAAGAAAACCCAGGCCCAAACCCGGTTGATCAAAGTGTAACTGTGTATAAAAATATTCGTTCATCTTCGTGACCGATGTTACCTGAACTCCTAGACGCTAATCTAATATCATGTCCGCGTATAATCAACCTGTCCCTTTTAGAACCCTTTTATAATCTGCATAGAATAATAATTTATATATAATCTGTAAGGGAAGGATTAAACTGACCGCTGCGCGCTATCGGCATACACCCGTGTGGTGTATGGTGGGGCCGGAATCAGGGTAGGGAATCTCTGAACGAGCGAGGGTACTGCCACCTAGGGAGTCGGAAAATATACTAAAATCGCGGATTTAATGAGAACAAGAAGATAACTGTAACGCCGTTGAAAACTTCCACTGACTTCCACCCACGATCCACTGTTTAAACTAACCTAACAAAAAATGTTTAGAGACGATTTTGTCAGCTAGTAGTACTTACATAATTTTCCAAATTATTGCTCTTCGTTATTGTATATAAGTATATAATATTTTGTTAAGGTCGACAGTGTGTGTTAAGTTAGTTTGGTTTATTGTGGACTTTTATATATCAATAGACAATGGCAACAAAATGCATATAATAGTTATATAAGGACTTTAGTGTGAGGTGAACAAGGTAAGTTTTATTTTTATAATATAAAACATGTTCAATTAACTAAAAAGTGACAAAATATTAAAGTAGTTAGAATACTCTTTTATACAGCTTTAAACTTCCCAGCCATGAAGAACAACATTCGGTTTGGCTGGAAAGAAGTGGAAACCATCATTTTGGACTTAATAGGGCAAAAAAATTGGTGAATATGCCCTCGTCACTTTGGCCTGGACTGCTTACTAAAAAAAGTAGAAGGCGAGGCATGGTATTGAAAAGGTTTTCTTTGCTTATACATTGTCTTTTTTATTTATATTAAGGAAGTGAACCGTGTTTTGATAGGTATTGACATGAGAGTGATTAACAGAGATGCTCTATTTTAAATAACCCATAATAAATATCTTAAACGCCATTAAGAGTTATTTTGAAATAGATCAGATTGATGATCAGTCTTTTGTCAATATCATTCAAAAGATATGTCAGTATAGGTTTTCTTTTTTATGTTCCTTGTATATTCATTATTTTATTGGTACTTTTTAGTATAATTTCCCTCTTTAGCCCATTTTTTAATTATCTTCTCATATTTGTTTATTATGTAATTACTAAAAGTTATTTGTTTGAAAACCATACCTCCTTCTCCTATTTCAGTGATTATTGATTTTCATTGAATGTTTGTGATTTTTTAACTTCAATATGTTATATTTGATTATTTTTGTACTCCACAATATACATCTTGATCTGTATTTCAATAATAAAGATGAGAGGGTCACTGTTAAACTATTTGTTGTACTTTGCGTCGTTCCCTGATCACTGATAATAATTATAAACTTATTAATGCGATTCAAAATAATTTTCTACATTTATTGTTCTTCCTGTTTGTCATTAAAAGATGTAAAAAACGTTTTATTGGCTGTGTACTTTTTATTTTGAATAAAATATATAAACTTGATGATTATTGCTTTATTTCTCCCACTCCAGGCATTATATGGTCCATTTTTGACATTTCATTTAATTTAACTTGACTATTTGATTGTTATCATTGTAATATAAATCAAAATGTTGAGCTACTTTGAATGAAATATCAAATAATCGACCATAAATGCCATATTGCAATAAAAATGAAATCACAGTAATTTTGCATATGGCGCCAGCCGCGAAAAACTGTAAATTCACGGGAATCTTCTTTTTCCACTGTTAGCGGAGATCACAACCATGTCAAATGTGTTAGAGTTTCATTTTCCAACTTTCAAGGTGGCGCCACTAGTAAAATTAATTCGTCATATGAAGCGCCATGTCTTTGGACGCATACACATAATTGCACATACTTCCGAGATGATCATTAACTGCTGCCAAGTACATTGAGGAGATTCTCCAAGATTTTGTTGTCCTGTTATTGGAAATGACTTTCTTCTGATGCATAATAATGCCCGACCTCACTCCGTGAAAATCACTCAACAGTACTTAAACGAGGTGAATATTCCTGTTGGGGAGTGGCCAGCGGTAAGTCCGGATGTTAACCCCATAGAACATGTTTGGGACATGCTTGGGCGAAGAGTCCGAAGTCGTGTTCCTGCTCCTTTAACTTAAAATCAGTGACGAACAGCTCTTCTAGAGAAATGGGAACTTACTCTACAAGCGGACATTCGCCACTTGATTTTAGGCATTCCAAGGAGGATAAAGGCATCAATTTGGACACGTGAAAGCAACACCTGATATTAAGAATGCGGCTCCCTAGTTTTTGCTAGAAAGCGTTTCAGTTTTGATTAATTTAAAGTAATTTTGCCACAACACCAATTTGTGCGTTTTCTTCATAGTTTTTTTAAATTGTTACAAAACACTGTTTTCTTCAATTAAAGGTTTGATTGTTGTTAGAAAATACCTGAAAATGTTGTTTTGTTTGTGTGTAAGATACATATTATAATAATAAAACATCACAAAGCATTAAAATTTGAAGTTTGCTTTAAAATATTTAACTATTCCATTTTTTGTGCCGGTGTTTTGTATATTTTGTTGTTTCCAAGATCCAAATAACACTTCAAAAAGGCCATTCTGTATTATGATGTTTTATATAGGAACGCAATAAATTTTTTATTATCTGTACTCGTTTTCATTGTAATAAGTAATAGATATGTTAATTGCACCTTGAAATTTTTTCCGATAGCTGCACTAACAAAAATTAACACCAAGCTGGTAAATAATAGATTTTATTATTGCTATTTAGTACGTATCCGAATAAAAAAAATAGAAATTCTAGTACCACCGCGTTGCTCACAAACTGTGTAGATTTAATATATTTTATAATTTTTTTTTACTTTCATACATCTCGTTAATGTAATTGATGATTTTACAGTTAGAAATTGAACATATGGTAGGCATATTATACGATCCATTTATTTTATTTTTAAACTGAAAGTATACGGGATACCTACATAAATGTGAAGATGCGGCAACTAAAAAAGGGGGTATCAACTGGTGTCAAATTGTAGCTCCTTGCATTTTCAACATTTTTGTTATTAATAGATGTTAAAGGTAAGAGTATTGTAATGTTTTTCTTATTTATTTGAAATGTTTTCACCGTGGGGTAAAATTATACGCTCACTATGGCTAATTACACACTTACACACTATAATAAACTTAATTTATATACACACTACTTAATGTCTACTAATTTATCTACACTCGGTATAATAATTGTCCTAATTTATCTTCAACACTATTTATATTCACTATCTGTTTACTCACTGTATACTGAAACTGTTTACCGGTTCACTGTATACTGAACAACTCCCCGACTCACTCAAAAACCCGCGTATATATAGTCCTTCGCGGCTCCAGAACCTTCTTGAATATACCACCTCTGCGTATACTCTATAATTCGAGAACATTCGCGATAAACCATTGTATGGCCTGGTACGCTTCGAGAACAGTCTGCATATTACCTGAGAAAGAACCTTTCTAGAAAGGTCGCATTCATACTTTGCGACAGGACCGGCTTCTGAATCAGTGAGTTCGTAACAGTATAATACAATTATAATATCTAACAGCGTTGGCTCGAAAAGACAATATGACTTATAGACCGGTTTCGGGGTATTTGTTTTTTAAATGGGGTTTTTATTTTAACACTCTTTTTTAGCTAGGTACGTAATTATCTAGTTGCCTTGAATAGTCGTTTGTTGTATAAACTTTTGTGCTGACAGTAAATTTGACAGAAGTGTCAGACATAATGAAAAATATTTTCTGTTATATTTAAAATTTTAATTACACTTATTTTAAATGGAGGAACCTCGAGAAGAATGCATTTCTTCGGATTCCACACCACCTAAAATTAGAATTCGTTGTGTATATATTTGTTTATCGAAAATTTATTTTTATGTTTTTTAACCCCTTCAGAACTCATTTTTTTATTTTTTATTCATGTGGTCGAAGATAAAGTTTTGTAGGACACTTGTGCGTACTTTTGCGCACTCGTTGCAAAAAGGCACTCAATACGTTCGTGCCTTGCATTTTCGTAACTCTCTTGCGCAAAAGTATAACTTCACGCACTTGTATCATAAATAACTATTTTAAGACGCTTTACTAAAATGAAATTTTCTTTGCGGAAAACTGTAAATAAAGTAGATCATTTTGGTTATTCATAAACTATAATAATAATTAGAGAAAAATTTGTTACTAATATTTGGTTTTCTCTTTCAGTGGCGTTTCGTTAAGTTGCCTGGTATCATTAGATGCCGATGGCGGCTACTATTCGGCTATGCCGCCCGCAGCCATGAGGCTACAGGACGACAGCTTACCGCCACCTTCCGGGGGACTTACTAACCACATAATCGCAGCTGTAGCTGCTATCGAAACTAACAATAATCGCGCAACCGGCTCCGAACTGGAGCTATTAGCAAAACTGGAAGAGGCTAACAGACTCTTTGAGTCTGACGCCAAATCGCTCAATTCGTTGAGCGGGGCGTCGGCAACGTCGGGACATTCGAGAAAGAGCTCGGATACGTCACAAATCTCTTTAACATCAGGTAAAGTATAATAATTATATGCGAGTAGATTACTATATTTTTCCCACCACTGTTACTTGTTTATAAACGAATTTCTTTTGTTCTCCAATTTAGGAAGAAATTGTAATTATAATTTTATCAACTGTTCTGGCAATAAGTTTAAGGATACTATTTATTAGGATACTATTTTTGGCGGGGTAACATCAATTTCAGTGTCTGATTCGCTTCCCATATTTTAATTCTGTATAATAATTAAAATTCTTGCAGTCAGCTATACATTATTTACTTTCTTATTTTGACATTATCATGCGTTCTATATACAACAACTTGATGCATTATTATAACTTTGGCAAGTTTATCTGAAGCCGTGAAAGGAATGTAGTCGAAAACGTTCGATATTGCCACGTTCAACTATGAAAAAGCTGAATTGCTAAGTATGTAGTGATAATAAGTATAAAAGTAACTTTTTATTATTAACAATATGATTAAACGTAATTCTTTAATGTGCTTGTTTATTTGAATTTTTTCTATTAACATTAATTTTTCAATTTATGAATATTAAAATATGAGCACTTTTCCAAATTTGTTATGGGCTTCTTCAAGCTCTGGCAGCGTTGTACGAAAACCATAATTACCACACCCTCCGAACTACATAATTTTTATCGAAAAACCTGACCAGCTGACTTCTTATTGGCAAGCGCGCGCGTGTGTTCTTCCCTCTCACTTCCTTAATTGACTGATATTGATTTATCCAGTGGCGTTGGTATCGTCAGTGACCTTTGTATTTCCAGTTTTACTTGGTAAAATAAGTACCGTACGCCATTTGTACGTTTATGACAGATACCGCCATGTTTCCTCGCCTCTTGCCGATGCCCCATAGCTTCAGATAAACTTGCCAAACTATATATAGGTACTAGAGGACCCGACAGACGTTGTCCTGTTGGGCCAACAAATAATATCACCATTGCTTTTCATATCTATTCGCTATATTGTTTCCTCCCTATCTTAATTGTCAATTCAATTTTTCTCTTCCAATTCAACCGAATTGCAGCGCCACCTACCAAGACTAATTGTGAATATAAATCATCCCGTTTCTTACTCAAACACACACATAAAATTTCATCCATCCGTTTAGGAATTGTTCAGTATGAACCCGATTGCTGCGCCATCTGCCGGGACCAATTGTGAATCTAAACATTCTCGAATCCATTCTCACACACAAAAAATTATATTTAAAATCTGTTATGTGACTGTTCATTATCCCCACACCTATTATCCACTCCCACCTTCACTGGTGAATAATGTACGTCATAATACTTGAAAGAAGCACTCGTGAAATTATCAAAAAGTCAAAATCAAAATCATTTGTTGGACATGAATGTTCTATTATAACTACCCATGATCTCCAAATCATCATATTTTAAGTCCTAATTGGCTCATATCTTTATCAATCATAGCACCGTACACTAACTACCGACAAGTAAATTCACTTGCGTCGGAACGTTTGAAAATTTTGGTACATCTTTTCTCTGGCGCCTTACACGTCTGTATCATAATACAACATTCAATACTCGATTTAAACTAGCCAGAACTCGCCAGACGATAGGAGAAATTTCCTTACCCCTCCTATCGTCTGGCGAGTTCTGGCTAGTTTAACTCGAGAAAGTGTTGAGTATTACGATAACAGAAGTGTAAGGCGCCAGGGAAAAGATGTACCAAAATTTTCAAACGTTCCGACGCATGTGAATTTACTTGTCGGTAGTTAGTGTACTCTCTACTAAGTAAGACTAATAATCGAGAACATTTTAATGGAACCCTGTAAGTTAATGAGAATTTAAAAGTTTTCAATTGATTTTTGGCACGAACTTCTGGGACACATTGTATACTTTGTTGGCTGATCGTATTTGATGTTCAATGTCCAAAACGACGCCCAAAACCGTAATTTTAATATATTCCTTATTCGAACTATAGACGCCTCTTTTTGTTCTACTCTCTCCTTGTTCTGTAGGAAAATAATTGTACTTTTTATCGACTATTGGGGAAACGTGTGGTTGTAAAAAAAGCTACTAAGTAATTTTTAGTCAGAAAAATCTTTGATGCGTGTGTACCTTGTACAAAAAAAAATATAAACATTTATCATTGTAATCAATTATTTATATTTAGGAACAAGTTCGACTCAAGAACGACCCGAAGATGGGGGCGAAGAGGACTTATGGGTCACTTGGGGACATATAGTTAACGATTGGGAGAATAACTGGAAAAAACAGAACGCGCAAATAAGGGAATTGGTCCGTAGAGGAATACCCTTACATTTTAGACCCATAACATGGCAGCTCTTATGTAAAGCCACCGATTCTACCGAAAAGAAATTATATGCTGAATACATAAAAGTAAGTTATAGGTATGAATAATTCTTATTAGTAATTATACAGCGTGTACACGGATGGGGTATCCTATAGGTGAAAAATGTTTAAATATTAGTTTTAGTGGAAAATGTCATTCTTGATAAAAAGTTTTGCTTTTTCTGGAACCCCATAAAATGAAATAAAATTCAAGTCTTCCAAAACCTATCTCATTTTATATCCAGTTTTATGAAAACCGTATGAAAATAATGTATTGTTACGAACTCAGTAATTCAGAAGCCGGTCCTGTCGCAAACTATGAATGCGACCTTTCTAGAAAGGTTCTCGAACAGGTAATGTTCGAGACTGTTCTCAAACAGCGTACCAGGCCAATGGTTTATCGCGAATGATCTGGAATTATAAAGTTTACGCAGAGGTGGTATTTTCAAGAATTTTCTAGAGATTCGAAGGACTATATATACGCGGGTTTTCGAGTGAGTAGGGAAGCTGTTCAGTATATAGTGAATCGGTAAACAGTTTCAGTATACAGTGAGTGAACAGAAAGTGAATATAAATAGTGTTGAAGATAAATTAGGACAATTATCATACCGAGTGTAGATAAATGAATAGACATCAAGTAGTGTGTATATAAATTATGTTTATTATAGTGTGTAAGTGTTTCTTTAATAAATCAGTAGTAATTAGCCATAGTGAGTGTATAATTTTATCCCACGGTAAAAACTGTTTAAATAAATAAGAAAGACATTACATTGGTGTCAGATGTGGGGTAATATAAATAAATAATTACATAAAAATGGCTAAAAGACTATGTGACCTGAAAGTGACGGAACTAAAAGCAGAATTAGAAAATCGCGAGTTGGAAACGTCCGGGAAGAAGAGTGAATTAGTCGAAAGACTGAAAATAGCACTGGAATGTGAATACTTGGATCCAGAAACATTCTTATTCAATGACGAGACCTCCACCATACTCTCGTCAATATCTGCTATGAAGGACGATATTTCAGCTAATGTGGACGAGAAGATTTCTACCATGAAGAACGACATTTCTGCTAACATTTCCTCCATGGACGAGAAGATTTCTACCATGAAAAATGATATTTCTACTATGAAAGACGATATTTCTGCTGATATTTTGTCAATGAAAAAGGACATTGCCGCTGAAGTCGAAAATAAAATTTCCCCTCTGAAATCAAATATTGAGAAAATGGAGAGTGAAATCACAAAAATGGATGAGAAAATCCAGGAGTTAGAGAGGAAATTGACAGACTCAAGAACACAAGACATGCCAGCAGATGAAAAGAAGATCGAGCAAATAAAACCCTGCAAGCCAGAAACACTCCCAAAGATAGAAGATATTGGCAGTTTTGCACGAGTCAAGGCCCCAACGTTCGACGGAAAGATGTCGTGGACCAACTATGTAAAACAATTTGAAGCAGCCGCTAGAGCGAATAATTGGTCAGACAGGAAGAAGGCAGTGAACTTGACCATCGCGCTTCGGGGAGATGCCTTGGATGTGCTTCAGACGATACCTCTTGAAGAAACGGATGACTTCGAGCAGCTGAAGAAGAGGTTGGACATGCGATATGGTCACGAACATCTAGAACACTT
The DNA here is from genome assembly GCA_910591695.1 of Galerucella pusilla. Taxonomy (NCBI): domain Eukaryota; kingdom Metazoa; phylum Arthropoda; class Insecta; order Coleoptera; family Chrysomelidae; genus Galerucella; species Galerucella pusilla. Next base: position 7,728 of record CAJUYI010003691.1, on the reverse strand, counting down.
GTACTAATCTCAGATGAAGAATCGAAGGCAGAGACGTGATGAATTATTATAGTGTGTAAGTGTTTCTTTAATAAATCAGTAGTAAGTAGCCATAGTGAGTGTATAATTTTATCCCACGGTAAAAACTGTTTAAATAAATAAGAAAAGCATTACAGTATTAATCTAGTGAGTGATGTTAACGATGTAACAAATAGCTGTTCTTTTATGAATAATTTTCAAATTGTATTTTTTTAATAAATATTTGACAACAATGTTAACTATTCAAGAATTATAATCACTTACAAAAATAACAATAAAGAAATAGTAAGTAAGTAAGTAAGAAATACATAAGTACATAGCTATTTATACAACTAGTTGCAAAATGAACGTGTTTTTGCACTAGATGTGAGGATTGGACCACTCGCTACGCTCGTGGTCCAACACATCGTGTGCAAAAGACACGGCGCTTTGCATCGTGTTTATATACAAGATTTTTTGTAATTCAGTTGACGAAAATAAAAAAAGAAAATTTTCATTACGGTTCATTGAAATTTTAAATACTATCAAAGCCATGCTTGTTTGTTTCTATGGATTTGTCAAAATAACCACATTTATTTGTTAATTCTGTCCATTCTGTCTTTAAAAATGAGCGAATCTGAAGAGACCCTACCTTCAGAAGTTGAAGAAGTTGCAAAAGCTGTTGTAGGAAATTTGCTGCCAAGTAAGTCAAAAGCAGCATATGAGACAGCTTATTCTAACTTCCAAAAGTGGTGCGAAGTGAAGAAGATAAATACTGAAAAAACGGTATCAGAAAAGGTTCTTCTTGCTTATTTTTCATACAAAGCCAAAATATTCTAACCGTCGACGATGTGGAGTCACTATTCGATGTTACGAACAACAATCTATGTCAATAAAAATGTGGGTATCAGTAAGTTTACAAATTTGATTGCTTTTTTGAAAAGGAATGCGGAAGGATATCGGCCAAAAAAATCAAAAACATTTAGTAAGGAAGATTTCAGTAGATTTTTAATAGAAGCTGATGATCACATTTATTTAGGTTTGAAAGTAATTTTTATAGTTGGGATAGCAGGAGGTTGCCGAAGAAATGAATTACTAAATATGCGGACCGAGGATGTTAGCGACTGCGGTTCTTTTATTAAAATAAGCATTCCAGATACGAAGACAAAGATTGAGAGAATTTTTACAATAACCGAAGGTGATGTTGATGGAATTAATCCTGATTGCATTAGTCCGAAAATACATTCAAATGTCCAAACCATGTAAAAAATAATCGTTTTTTCCTCGGATATCGAAACGGAAAATGCAATATTCAACCTGTTGGCATCAACACATTTTCTGACACCCAAAAAAAATAGCAACATTCCTTGGCTTGCAAAATCCTAAATTATACACTAGCCATGCATTTCGCAGATCGTCTGCAACGTTACTGTCAGATGCTGGTGCTGATATACAAACGTTGAAAAGGCATGGTGGATGGAATGTCCAACGCTGTTGCTGAAAATTATATTGACGAATCTATCAATAATAAAAGAAAAACAGCTGTGATGATACTTGGGCAAAATACATTGACAAATATCGACAATATCGCAGTTCCGAAACAAAGTACATCAACAAGCATAACAATAAATTCAAACGTGGCTGAGTTTTTTTAACAATGATGTATCATCTGGGGTTTCATCTATGTCTACAAGTAATGAACGAAAGGCAGCAGTATTCCGTGGCAATACATTTCAAAACTGTACGTTTACTATTTATAATAAATTACAATTTCTCAATAAAATATTATAATATGTAGTTGTCTAATTAATTTCATAATAAAACTAGGTATTCTTAGTAAAAATAAATGGATTTGATGTCCCTGAGTGACAAAATGAACCACGTTTTGCAACTAAAATGAGTGTCCAAATGATGACATTTCGTGAGTGAATTCCAAAAAACATCTATCCAATTCTTCCTCCCCCAGCTTAAAAACACCTCTCAATCCTCTTTCTAAATTATTTGTAAGTATTTCGCATCATTTCTGGGGTGATATCGTTAACAGCATCAATGATAGCTCGTTCCAAGTCTTCAATATTATGGTTTAAATTATTTGTTTTAAGTAGCTCCATAAAAAAACCTAAAATAGTTAAATCAGGGGATCGGGGCGTGAAAAATATTGGTCCATAACGTCCCATCCATCGGCCTGGAAAATATTCATCCAGCCGTCCTCTAATTAGCAAAAATTCAAATGGTTTTCATAAAACTGGCTGTAAAATGAGACGGGATTTGAAAAAATTGAATTTTATTCCATTTTACGGGGTTTCAGAACAATCCAAACTTTGTATCATGAATGACATTTTTCACTAAAACTAAAATTTAAACATTTTTCACCTATAGGATACCCCATCCGTGGACACACTGTATAAAAAATAATGCAAGTGATTTTTTGCTTTTTACGAGAATATTTTTAGTTCTATGAATATATTATAATTGTTGGCGAAAAAACAAATAAACATTATCTGTACCGATAAGGATAACACAACAATTGCATTTTGTGTGGATGAAATAATAATATGCAATATTATTTTGTATTAACTGCTTTTAATGGTAGGCTAAAAAAATAAGAGGAAGTTTAAAACGCTTCCTTAATATTTCACTATCAATATACTATCCCAGAAAGACGTCTCTGACAGTTCGGTCATATTGTTCTGGGTCCTCATGTCATATTTTATTTAGTTCTCATTATTCATCATTATCGTTACTGATAAACAACGGATAATAGTATATTATTAAACGAGCAATTTATGATAGCCATCATTCACGCTGGGTGACGTTTGCGTCCCGAGCCGCAGGCGATGGGCGCAATTGGCCATAAATTGCGAGTAGAATACTATACTTTGTCCACGACCATTGATTTCTTTATTAAATAAAAGTCAACTAACCTCCAGTTCATGAAGTTATAATACATATGTATATGTAGATTTTCGATTTTTCTGGCAGCAGTCCTATTATAGTCGTTCGCCGCTTTTTTTATTTCAGTTGGTGTACAAGAACGTTCATTTCCACTATCCGAATTCAATGAATTCATCGTTGCAGTAATATAGCAAGTTCGTAACAATTTGGTATTACTAAAGTCAAAATTAAATAATTTGACATATATAGAGATGGGCGATACTGTGCAAAGTATCAATACAACGTACCGTTATAAATATATTGTTTTGAAATACTTAATTAGAAAATATCGTTATGAAAAGTATCAATACTAAAGATTTCGATATTTTATCGATACGATATATTTCAGAAACAAATTTCCTGAACAAAATACACAGATTTAAAAGTTTATTTCATATTGTACCCCCATCTCTAGTCGTGAATTATGAACCATAATACACTCCAGTGTATTATGAACCATAATTCACTCTAGTAGATATATATGGGTACCATATACCTTTTATTAGGAGGTAAAATATCGACTTATTATTAGGTGGACGTGGACAAAAGACTTTAATTGGGGATACATTTTTCAAATTATCTAAATTGGCATCGTTTTGTAGTGCTGTTAAGTGTGGAAGGCGGGGAACAAGAGATAAGGTATAATAGTAGTTTGTGCAACTAGTGTGGATATGATGGCCATATCGCACGAGGACGAAGTTTGAGCACGACGCCGTTCGAGTTCGTTCGAGTGCGATATGGACAATCCACACGAGTCGAACAGTATATTTTTTCTACGACCCATTTAAGAAAAAATCTAGAAAATAAACAATTGAGTAAACTGTAAAATAAATATAACTTGAAATTAAAAATTTTCAACAATTTTATTCTTAATCGTACCAATTCAATTTTATGTCTTCACTAATTTTTTGTTATAAGTAGATGTTGCCAGTTGGACTCCCGCACGAAGGGTACCGTACCTTTGTCTATAATAATGAATATTCTGCTAAATAATGCAAGCGTCTACCTGTTGTCATTATCAATATCAAGCAGAATAATTATTTAAAAATAAAATTAACAATTAAAAAAAACGTCTTCACGGGGAATCGAACCCGGGTCTACCGCGTGAGATTCTGGTATGTTTACCACTCAACTATCGGGGTTCGAACTAGTTTAAGGTCAGTAGTATTGAATAGTTTAATAAAAGCTGATGTCCATCGATAGTCCCTTAAATACTCATTTTATTCTGTTTTTAGTATTTGTTATTAATTTATACGGATTGTTTTATTTAAGTTTATTTTTGTAAATGAATATTCTCGATCCACTGCTTCTGGGAGAGACTTTTTTTGACAAATTATTTTGACGTTTCATTAAATTGGAATAAAGATGAGTGACGAGTACTAAACGCGAATGCTGATTGGTGGATTTCATATACGTTCTAGGATGTATATGAAATCATATACGTTCAGTTAACCGCTATGGCCTACATTTCCATTCTGTAAACTGTGCAGGAAATGGATAATATACATGTGGGTGTAGAAAAATATCTTTTACCTACAACCCACCCTGTAATCAGTCAATAACACACAGTCGGTATCAATGTAATGACGTCTATTGCGCACTGTAAAAAAAAACGCATAGCTGTAAAGTAAATCGCACGGCTTCCCTAGCAACATCTTAGCAACTGTCAATAGACGTCGCCATCATTTTATTCAAAATTTACGATTCGAAAACATTCGATATGGCCACGTTTAACTATGAAAAGCCAAAAGGGCTAAGTATATGTCTTGATTATAATTGAAAAAAGGACTTTCGATTATCAACAATATATTAATGATGATTAAACGTTAGTTCTTTAATGTGCTTCTTTCATTGGTGATAGAGTAATAGAGATGGAGTTTACCAAGCACCTCTAATTATGTAACTGTTATTTCTTATGCTTCTTATAAAAAATACAAGTACAAGTAGGTCGTAGGTAAAGTATAGTACGTAACTCGTGTTGTAAAGCATTTTATTTTACCACACACGTTACGTAATATACTGTCATTCGATTTCCGGGCTAGGTGACTATTTAATTGATTCTGTTTACTGCGTGGAAACTAACTATGTGGAATAAACTCATATTTCATTTTAAAAAGTAATATTTATTTGATCTTTCTGTGCTCTTGCATCTCATAACTTCTCGATTAATTGATTTTTTCATCATCTGTCATTTTAATTATTCAATATAATTCTGATAGTTTACTGTTTTTGTTATTTAAATAAAATATATATTACATTGACATTGATCTACGAAGTCTGTCTGACAACCAACTGACTCACACCAGTCATGTCAAACATCATTTCCATCTAATCGGGGGACCGAGCACAATATGTTGAAATAGATTATGTTCAGTGTTAGGATGCGCCTCGGAATCACTACTCCGCTTACTACGTCATGTTCCCCCTTCTAGCACTCCTACTTCTCATGTCATATCAAATCCTTCTCTACCCCTTATCATGCTCTCCACTGCGCCACTTATCTCCATCCATTCCTCCTTCCCCTCAACATTATATCCACCATGTTCTCCCAAAACTCCGCCTCCCTTAGTTTCTTCTCCAACCATCAGTGGGTTGATAACATAAAAGTAGCTACATTTCAACCTATAATTGCGTCTTGCAGGCAATAGAAATGGCACCAAACAAATAAAACTGCAATTGATGGTTTTGAAAGCGACCATCTTGCGGTGGAGAATATCGTGGCGCGATCTAGTGGTAAGTGCCAACAGTAAATCTAAATCCGAACTGATTGTAGATCCCAAGCAATATAAATATAATATAATTATAACGAAACTTTGCATATTTTATTTGCACTAACTACTGTACTAGTTAGTACTTTTCCACAATGCCTACTCATTCTACTTTAGACACGTACCGCTAGATAGCGTCACGATCTGCGAAATGGTTTATAGGGCATTGCAAACATTAATTAGCTGGGTTTCAACTGCGCATGTCTTCCATCAAAAATACAAGCAGAATATTTCTTTTTTAATATTCAGTTGAACAATTTTTGATGATAAAAATGTTAAATAATTAAATCATGAAATAGCTAAATCTTTACTGCGACCAAGATATCTCGTCTCAAAATTTAATTTGTGCCAATTTAAATTAATTGAAATTTCCCATTTGACTTAATTCGCTCAACGGCCACCTCATCACAATATTTGTGGTAGAGCGATCTCGGCGTAATTACATATTTACTACGCCAATTAGTTATTCCCGAAAAACTATTCTTGTACAGAGTGTTTAAAAGAAATGGAATTATCGCTAGGGTACCACTGAAACATACGTGAAATTTTGTATTTCTTCGGATGCGAAGAAATTTTTTTGCGCTAACAATTTTTTGTTAGCTTGTTTATCAATGTTTACCATTTCAATATGTTCCATATTTTTTGCAATATACAGATGTTCACAGTTTTTTTTGTAAGATAACATTTTTAGTGCGATCATCTTAACATTCAAGGCATTTGATTTTTACGATGCAAACATGAATCGTCAAGTCAGAAGTGAGATTGACCGTGCAAGAATAGTGGCTTTAGTTGAAGAAGGTCATTCTCAAAGGTTCGAGGCAAACAGAGTTGGCGTTTGGCAGTGATGTGTCTCGTGTATGGAACCGGTATCTCCAGACCAATTCTCTTCGTGATAGACCTAGAAGCGGTAGAAGGCGTGTTACTAATCAGCGGCAGAACCGCTATATCCACTTAACTATCCGAAGAAACCCGACCATGGCAATACCAGCACTCCAAAGAGATATGAGACATGCGTTGGGAGTTCAAGTATCGATCTCGACATGACGAAGACGAATATTTGCGACAGGTTTGAGGTTTGAGTCTACAACCTGAGCACAGAGTTCGCCGACTACAGTGGGCTCAAGAACACGCGGCCTTGCCTGAAGGATTTTGGAATTCGGTGTTTTTTTCCGACGAGACAAGGATTTGTTTGGTACAAGATAGCCATCGAATACGTGTGTGGCGGGATCCAACGAGAGTTGCTCAGCTTGCCCATGCTCGCCCCGTGCCGCCCTTCAGAGGAGGAAGTGCTATGTTTTGGGCTGATATCATGTTAAATGATCGCACAGAATTAATTTATGTGGAGGGAGCGATGACTGGTGATAGGTATCTCAGAGAGATTCTACATCCTCACGTGAGACTATGGCGCGAAGCTGTTGGCAATTCCTTCGTTTTTATGAACGATAACGCCCGACCATCCACCCGATCCACCCAGGAGTGTACAAGAGCTTGTTCATGCGGCCCAAGAAGAATGGCGAAATAACCCTCAATAGAATATCAATAATTTGGTAAACAGCATGGGCAGGCGACTTCAAGCTTGCATAAATTCTAGAGGTGGAAATACTCTTTATTAAAAGTTCTCATGCAAGTTCTCACTTAACCTTTTCTTTAAAAAGAATCAATTTTTATTTAATTTATTTAATTTCTAAGAATACTTTTTATGATTAAAGCAAGTGTATTATTGGATAATAAAAAACAAAACAAAAAAAATCTGACAAATATACACTTTTTTTTTTATTGAAACTAATTATTTGATTAATCTCTGATCCATTTCTAATAAACACATTTTTTTTTTCGGAGATTTAGGGTGATGTAAAACTTTTGAATCTATGTGTATATTTCAATCAATTGATAATGATGTTGGTTCAGTGTCCAGACTATATCATATGTCAAAATCGTATTAAACAAGATTTCCTAGCCTTTTGAAATCAACATATTAATTCAAAACTGAAAAATGTCCGAAACAAATGGGCGGTGCTATGACGTACTA